>JBAJNP010003551.1:0-38895 GCA_036877545.1 Yasuhikotakia modesta | reverse complement strand
TCCACAGCTGCGGTTGTAAATAAACTGCAATATTTTACGCTTGATTACACGTTTGCAAGGAAACAATTGCACATTGATAGAAATTCCCAAGCACTTTGTTAATGAAAATCCCAATAAGTTGTTTCCCCCCCCCACAGTGTCTACAGCATGATTTCAGTTTAACGCACTGATCTAATTTTCCTCTCAAGTAATGTCTTTATGTTGATCTTTGTTCAGCACACGTTTTCCCAAATGCCTTTAGCCAATTACAGGTATTCTATCAGTGTTATGGGCCTCTTTAAGTCATTAGAATCAACTCTTGGCCTCTGATCATTAACAACAACATCACATTATGTTTGTTTGTCCCAGATGTGCCATTATTATGAAAGGTCTGCGAGCCGCCCCTCTCCTTTCGGCTTTGACCCCAGAGCTGTTTGTTAATCGGGAGTCGTCCAGAGAGAATTTAATTTGCTGGAATGACTGGCTAATAGTGTTTAATGAGCTGTGTTTTGGCATGATGATGTATTCTGGAACTTGTTTGCGAAGTGAGGTGACGTGACACCACACATTCACAATCACACAGTGTGTGTATGTGTGTGTGTGTGTACACGTGTGTGTACGTCTGATCCTGTCACTTTTAATAGAGGCAAAATTCCCAGAATGCACTTGGAGTTCATGTCAGCAGCTGCAGCCCAGGACCCGCCTCAGATCCTAAACTTAACATCTCGGTGCTAAAGGGAATGTTTTTAAATGCGTGTCGGAGATGCCAGTTTTGAACCCCAGGCACCGGGTAGTTTAGAACGAGAGGCACCGTGATGTTGTCATCTCAGCACAATAATCTCACCGAACGCATTAGCTCACGTTAGATTATGTTGCATTAATCTGGGGCTTTTATATGATCTTGTGCCTCATATGATCGCATGTATGCATTTTTCCAAATTCTTGATTAAAAATGCACTCTGTAGTTTTGTTGTGTTGGCCTATTTAAAGCAGTTATCTCTGACTTGTACTGATGCCTTGTGGCTTGGACGCAGCATAAACACAAATGCCATTATTGTTTTAATCCTTCATCAGAGTGTATTAACATTCTTCTTTGATGTAGCCCAGACTGCACCAGTGAGGAAAAATAATATTAACCTATAGTGTAATAGGCAAACATGTGCCTGCTTTATTTAATCCTATTCTGATGCATACTATTTAAAAAAAAATGTGTTGAATATGCATTTCTAGTTAAATAACTAGTTAAGTAAAGAGTTTGTGTATTACCCTCATACCTGAGATCACGGTGTATAAAATAAGTCCCTAAGGAGGAACACAGAAACAAATGACTTTAGCTACTATAATATTTTAGACTTTTCTTCAGTTGTGTTTGCCAAGGCCTGCCGGTTGCTAGCAAATAAATATGGTTACAGAAATATCCCCACTATGTGTACAGAAATAAATTAGGTGGCGCTCTGTCCCTTTAATTAATGATAATCACGTTATTGTAACTGTGGTTTCAATGCAGTGACTACAGCACAGGAGTTAATGCACTGAAAGAAGCTTTAGATAAGTTTGTGAGCCAGATAAGTTTGCATTACTATTTCATTTACATCTGTGCTAAATCGATGGAAAAACATTGTTTTCAGCATTCTTCCACTCCTTAAATTACACATGCATGCTTGAGCGTTTTTCTGTAAACCTGCGTCACCTGTCTCCTACAGGACCTGAAGGAAACCTTTGTAAATCTTTTAGTTTTCCTGTCATGCTCATAATGATAAACTCTGAGGAACGGCCCATTTCTCTCTCTCTCTTTCACTCACTCTTTTTTTTGATTTATAATCCTGTTCTGAGGTAGATATTCTACCTGTAGACAGTGTAGTGGCAAACCACAGGAACGATCTCTTTAAAGTCTCTGTTACCTTGTGAACCCTCATTTCCATTCCATAACCTCACTGTACCTCATCAATGCCAAGTTAAAAACATCTTATACAGATGAATCATGCAGCGAATGCAATAACAATTTGTGTGTCACGAAACACTTTTTCAGCAAGTTTTTTTGAACACCTCCAGGGCCACTTAAGAAGTGAATATTTTATGTTGCAGTAATTATCTTGATTAAGTGTTTGTCTTGAATATGCTTGATGCAAATGATTTTCTCTAGCTTTTAAAAGAATTTAATGGCATGACAAATTCAAATATGTCAATGAATGATTCTGAGAGACAAGTAACTCCCCTCACACTGTTTTCTTTGCTGTATCTATATACAGTCTCTAAATTTATGTGAATTCAGCAGAGCATAATCCATATATTTTTAGTGTGTGTGTGTGTGTGTGTGTGTGTGTGTGTGCGCAGTTCCTCCAGGTCTACTTAAAGAATGAATATTTCATATGTTCACAATTATCTTAATTGTCCACCACCTTCTTGTAAATGTCTTGCCTTTAAAATAGAGACAATTAAAAATTCAGATGCTTTTATATGAACAATAAGAAAAAGGTATACATGATATTTTCCCTCATTCTGAGTGTCAGTATAATATATACAAATATGACTTGGTACACTTTAAAAAAAGAAGCTTTGTGTGTGTGGGAGAGAGACTGATGCAGGGACAGTGTTTGATGGCTCTGGTTTTATCCCCTGTTTTAGCTGGGCTGTCTGTTGAACCGGGACTCCACTAATGACATATATTGCTGCTGGTTTTCGCCCTGTAATTCCAGCTGATGGACTGTAATGACGCTGAGAAAGTCCATCAGTGTCGTGTCTGGGTTATCTGTATGGATCCCATCCGCCAGTCTGCTCCATTATCAGCCCTGCTGTCATTATTAACAGCACCACAGAGATGCACTGTGGCCCAGTTCCCACCCAGATGCAACATCTAGACTGAATTATGCAGCGCTCGCTGCCTACACTACATCTGCAGCACTGCTGTCGCGAGCTCAGGACATGCGCTGGGGCTTCCAGCTTCTCTGTCTATAGGGCAAGACTTTGGAGTGGCTGTAGAGAGGGGGACGCATGTTAGCGTTTAGGCAGTGGTATGTTTGGGTCTAGTGTAATGTGTCTAGACCTTTTGACTATAGAGTGGCATTATCTGTAGCGTTCTCTGGTCAAATTATGTACCCATTTAAACTAATTTTATAGTATTGCTGGAGTTCATGTGGTTGTAGCACATTTGGTCGCTAGTAAGCATTCCTACTGCTCTGTTATTGGTTGGATGTATATGTATATGCATACTTGCAACTTGTCTTACAGCACTTTATATTTTTGAAGAACATGGTAGCATGAACCTTCAGATAAACTTCAAGTAAACTTATAAATACAGTAACTGGTTCTTCTTAGCAGTCTGGTATCACGTAAACACCACTTAGTTTTCAGATAAAACCCTGTGGATTCTGATCATTGCTCAAGCCATCCAGTTAGATCTGAGTTTGCAGTTTGCAAAAGCTCTTTGCCAATTATGTTTCACCAATGTTTGTGAAGGTTCTGTGAGCGAACAGTCTCATTCTGAGAGCAGTGCAGCCACAAACACGTGTTAAAGAATGTTTAGAGTTGTGTGCCTCAGAGATTAGCATTGCTGTGGGTAGCTGTCACAATGGGCTTCATGCTTCAGTTGTCGGCCCTGCGGCAACAGACCGGGCGATCACGTGACCCGTGTCGGCACACCTGAACTGTGACCCCTTAAGACACAAAAAGGCTTGTAGTCTCTGCTAAAATAGCACCTGTTGTAGGATTGTCAGGTCATAGCTCTGATGCTGCAGTGAATGCCTGCGAGCTGCTGTCATTGGCTTGTTTTGTGGTAGATGCTAAGGTGCCTGCACACTGCATAACTGAATAATCACATGAACGCATTCTATGCCCTTTTTTTTGTGGGGGGGGGGATCTGTGAATCTGAATCTCAGCAATGGATTCAAACATAGAGTAATATAACTAACTAATATCAAAATGGGTCTTATGTTGTTAATGGTAGCTGAAAACATTATCAGGGAAAGTGTAAAATTTTGCTTAACCTGTATAAATTCACATGCAGATTGTGACATTATCTGTGAAACATTTAATGTGTAATTGCTGTAGCAGATGATTCAGTTAGTATTTTGTGTGAGTAACAACATGAAACACACTAGTGCTTGATAAATAACATGACACAGTATTTGCATAATACTACTGCGATTAGGGGCTTTGTAGCGCTTTATTATTTTAATTTGTTTGCTGTCTCCCCCCTGGTGGGCAAAACAGTAAAACTGATGTAAGATTTACAGAAGAATGAATTGAAACTGCTCTGATATGAGTCTGAATTCAGACTGACTGCCAGCATATTTGACAGGACCTACAGCTTACACAGTGCTTGGTTTCATTACCTAACTATATTAATACAAGTTAACTAATGATGACAATTTCACAGATTCCAAGTTATATTTCAACTGCTGTCACGGGTGTACATGTGTGATATGTTATAACAGTGCTCCTGTATAGCTCAGCTGGTAGAGCATTGCGTTAGCAGCACAAATTTTGTGGGTTTGATTCTCAGGGAGCACATGTGCTGGTAAAAAAAACAAAAAAACTATGTGTAATTTGAATTTATTGTAAGTCGCTTTGGATAAAAGCGTCTGCCAAATGCATAAATGTAAATAACAGCTCATCACGCTTTAGAGACGTCATTATTTTCTTCAGTCTATGGCAAGTGACTTGCATTATTGGTTTCCAAAGGCCTCCTTTAGAATTGTAAAACAGACATACAGATTAAGCACTTTACTTGTATCTTAGATTAAAATCTTACAAGTTTACAACAGAAAATATTACTCCCCCTTCATCTGTATCCACTCTTTGCTCCATCTTGCCATATCTGATCTCATCTCCACCAAAACAGATTTGTTTTCCCGTTCTGTGCCAGAGTTGTTCTAGGCGATGATCCAGGCCACTGATCTTCATTGCTTAGATGGTAGGTGTGGGAGATACGGATCTCAAACCGGTCTGAAGCATCATCAGGTCCCGGGAGACTCCAGCTCTTGTTTGGTGTGAACGCAGGTCTGTGCAAGAGTTCTGTAGTCAAAGGTTGTTTCAGACTCTCACAGAAACTGCAGGGGTTCAGCCCTCTCTGCCAAACAGATGGACTGGCAAATTTTCCTCCCTTGTTTCGACTACACGAACTGTTTCAAGCAGAGATTAAAACTTAATTATGCTCGTTTGCTGCTTGTTACTGTTAATGCAGGTATTTTCTTAGCTGAATTTATATCGTGTTTTTTGATTGGATGTTTGGGGTAATGTGGTGGGTTGGAGGTTTTGTTCTGTGGTGGCCGGATGCATTAGATGGAACTTCTGTTAAAGAAAACGTGACTTCTGTTCCTGTCTCAGTCGCTGCACTAAAGTTAATTCAATGTGCAGTTCATGGACAAAATTCTCAATAGCAATAGATTGTGTGCATGTGTTTTGGGACGTGCAGATGTTGTGTGTTGTGTTTTGGGAGCCTGTGGTTTATTGTGTGTTGTGTTTGTGTTATTACTCAGTCCCTTCCATCCATACAAGCTGAAAATGTGCAGAAATTTTGGTTGATTTCACCAAAACCAGCCCCAGGACATTTTCTGGTTAAATAAAACAACACTGTTTTCCTTCGCTGGCTTCATTGCACCTCACAGACGCAGTATTGGATGTTATTTACTCCATTATTATTTTCAGATTAGGAGCAAATGTTGACAACTTGATTATTATTTTCTGTAGAGGCAGACAAACAAAATACCTTATCTGAAATGTGGTTAAATACACAGTTATATTGGTATTATTTTCCAATCATCCTTACCAAGAAAATGAAAGCAGTCAGTTTTGCGAGTAATTTGCATTAGAGATGTCTGGGCTGCACACGTCTATTCAGATTTATGCATGTTTCCTTCAGTGTCCTTTGGGCCTCTAGGGAAACCATTTGTTTTAGCATTAAGACTCAGCATTTTTTGCATGTCCTACATTTTTCTGTTTAGATTCACTAGCTTTTCCTAGAGAGTTGGTCTGGCCTTAATTTTTCTAATGATACAAACTGATGAATGTCTTAAATTGCTGCGCTCTCAACACTTCACAGAATCTTGTACAAATGTATCTCACACAAAAAAGTGATGCATTTTTCCATTTTTCATTGTGAAATAATATTACTAGCCTAATGTGACCTCTGTGCAAGCGACCACATTACTGAAAAAGAAACAGTATTAGAAGTTGAGTAGTTTTCATTATGATGTCAAAATTTATTAGCTATTCAATTGCTTTAGCTATTTCAAACCAGCAACACTTGCAAGGAAAGCCACTGCGTATGCAGGGAGATAACGAAAGGTTGTGGTTTTTAAAACATGAATGCGTGCAGGGAATCCTTTTACATTTGTTCAAAACATTAATATACTGCAAATAAATAATAAATGGCATCAATGAATGCCACGCTCTGATGTCACCGCTGAGGGACCTCTGGACCCTAATGATGCTGACTGAAATGACGGCTCAGTACACGGGATAAAGAGATCACTTGCTATGTCCTACTGACTGGATTTCGCTAGCTTACCTGTGCTCAATAAGATTAAGTGCTATCTCATCATCTGTATGATTGCACAGAAATGTCAGGCTTCTTTAACTCTAGATTAAGACGCCAGAGCAGTGACATGAGGACGCTCCGTTTAGCACACTAAGCATCTGCGGTGAGACCTCTTGGAGTTTTGAACGTAACGGTATTTTGCCTCTTTGTGGTTTAGGGCCATTTATCAGTACTGCTGGTGGTGTGGAGTTTGCATTGGCTCTCTATAAAAGGCTGAGTATTTGTTTGACCCCTCTGTCACCTTCACGTGTGTTTGCTTGCAGTTTGGAAGTGGGCGGCACTTCCTGTCTGGAATCGGCGTGTTATTTACAGTCATTGCTACTCAATATATGGCCATTTTCTCATTAATTCCAGTGCAGCAGTCTGCTGCATCATACTGTTCCTGTCTGGTCTCATCTAACTTACAGTGCAGGCAAGAAGATTTCCCATCCTGGAGACCAGCACTTACTAAGGGGTCAGTAAACCAACTGTTTAATTTAACTGTTAAATTTTAACTGATTAGAGTATTTTTTAAAATGGTCCATGCTGTTTATAATGGAGAAGTACAATTTTCTTTCAAGAGAAGAATAAAGGACTATTTACACAGTATAGTT
Source organism: Yasuhikotakia modesta (assembly GCA_036877545.1). Classification (NCBI taxonomy): domain Eukaryota; kingdom Metazoa; phylum Chordata; class Actinopteri; order Cypriniformes; family Botiidae; genus Yasuhikotakia; species Yasuhikotakia modesta. The sequence goes on along the minus strand of JBAJNP010003551.1, from coordinate 31,785 downwards.
TTGCATTCTGTCTCTAGTTAGTCTGTACTTTACATTTATTCATTCGGCAGATACTTTGGCAGATACTTTGAAGTGACTTGCAGTCAATTCAAGGTTTACATTTTTTATCAGTACTTGTGTTCCCTGGGTTCGAACCCACAACCTTTGCACTGCTCTACCAGTTGAGCTACAGGAACACTGTGTGACATGACTTTTTCACTTTTGTGCCATGAATTTAAAATGCTGTGTCAAGTTAAAAGCATAAAATAGCTATACTAACCACTGTGCATTTAGTAATTTCACTTTTGCACAATCATGCATAAAATGTGTTCTGATTAGTTGTTATTGTGCTTCTTGTCACAGCAGGCAGACAGACATGTTCCTAGGAAAATTCTGGAAACCTGTCGGGCCTGGTTAGGATGCGGCGATTATAGCTGCGAGTTATTTCAGTTGTTATTATGTTTGAAAAAGAGGAAAACAGTTCAAGCAAGAGAAACTCGAGAAAGAGTAAGAGCCAATGGCAGTGATTTATTTGAGGTGCCAAATACTTAATAATTACTTAAATACACACACGCACATAGATCACGCTCACTGTATTCCTGTCAGAGATGGCGATGAAGGAAATGACACGTGATTGATGGTAGGAAGCACAGGGCAGACCCGGAGGGGGGAGGGCGGAGCAAGGTCTTACTTATAAAAACATCAATCAAAGGCCTTGCAGCAGAGGCTGCAGACGGCCGTGTGGCAGTCCCATCAGGACAGAGAGGGAAAGGTTTCACCAGGCCTGCTCTGCTTTCTTAATGTACATGTTCCTCTGAGCTGCTTCTCTGTGCGTCAAGTACCAAAAATGTATGATTCTGCTGCATGCGTCTATCATTATGTAAGGACCCAGTACATCTGTGAAATAATTTAAGTCATTTCTGAGAATTTTGCGTTGTTCTAAAACCTAGAGATCTGTCAATCTAGGCAACATACAATCATGTTTTGTATGTTGCCACGGTGGACGACAGCAAATTATGTAAGATACCTTGTAAGATGTTTCCTGTGTGTAAGGCAATATCAGAATACGCTGCTACAATCTGTGCTTTTAAATGTTTTGTGTACTGATAAATACAGGTCTAAAATGGTTTCATCTAATAACAATGAACTGTTTAACACAATTTGCAATTTAATTGTTACAATTTAACAGCATTTAACAGTTTCTAGCATTTTTATGCTTATAGATTGGGTCACCTTAGCAACCTGTTACTGTCAGGTTGTGCTAAAACCAACCGCAAACATTAGCTGAGTCTCTTGTGCTGTTTGTGTTGTTTGTGTTGCTTAGCGGTCATAGGTTAAATCGGTTTCATACATCCATAATGTTTGTGGTTCTGTTTGTTAGAATGCTACCTCAGAAACTGTAGACAGGAAAACAGTGAGGTTAGATTACTAGGTGCAGAAACTCAGGAAATGGAGCACAGAACAGTAGCTTCTCCTGCACCGCAGACATAAATGCATCCATTTCACCTGACAATAAATATATGATCAATTTAATTGAGGTTGAACTGATAAATTAAAAGTCTAAACATAAAAGGCGAGCAACAATTTGCCAGGCATATAAATGCATATATGAATATGTGTATTATTGTGAGTCCTGATGTCTTTATTTTGTATATCTTGCTTTTCTTGGTTTCAGGGAATGTGTGACTTGACTTTCATTGCCAAAGATGAGAGCGATAAAGAACAATAACTACTGTTGGCAGGTTGAACAGTGCTGGATCACATTTAAGTAAAGAATTTTGCCGAGGAATCTCATAGTAATTTCTAAGTAAATTCAAGAAATACCCAGGAGTCCTGAACGAGGAAAGAGTCTCCCGCTTGTGTGTTTGCTGTTGTGATTTATTATTGGAAAAACATGCAGTAAGCAATTCATCTGAGAAATGGCCTCCTATTTACAAACGGAGATATTTCTTTAACTAATTAGGTTACCTGGAAATAATGGCATCTAACTCTTAATAAAGATGATAAAAGTTTCTGGTTTTACACTTCAGAAACGCAGTTTATATTTTAAATTGAGCTTGTTTTGTAGAAAAGGGATTTTTTTTCCATTTGGCAGCATGCAGGTGTGCGAGAGAGGGAGGGGGGGCACGGGGGGTTTGCGATGTGCAAATGAACATTCATGTTTTAATTAACTTAAAGTTAAAATGGCGTGAAATTGAATGTGATTGTTGCCTAAGTAAATATGCCTAATTAGGATATAAGGACCAGCAGTTAAATATTAGATAACCCCTTTTTAATTTGCAGGTGTGCATCATCTAGATTTGAATACGAATGTGAGCGTAAAAGACATTTGTGGTGTAACATGTAGAATTTGCGCTGATTTATAATTTGCTGTTTATTTAACCTCACGTTAGCCGTATTATATTCCGGTGTGCACCGAATCGTTAATTTCTCCAGCAGTTTCATTAAACACAGCATTTAAGCTCTGCCGTTTGTAAAACAGAAGATATCTGCAGTGACAGATATGCAAATGTATGCAGACCTAATGTGATTTGCGCAGATCAAAACCGCATACCTTTGCTAAACCTTCTGCAATGCACTTCAAAGATTGTTGTAGTTACTGATGTCACAGAAGCACTGCAGCGAATCAAACACAGGGATTTAGTGACGCTGTGAAAGAAGGAAGGAATCTGTCACTGCATGATGAATGCGCCTGTTGGAAAAATGACAATTTGATCATGTTCACCAGCTCCCGTTTCAATCTTGCTGATTGCATCATGGCGTCTGGCTCACATTTGAATGTATGTTTTTGGAATAGTTGTGATATTCACGTGGAACCGATATGAGTGCAGGTGTTTTCTTAGACTGAAGGAGAAATCATGTTGTCAGACAGTATTTACAGGGTTTCCTGTTAGGCAAAAACAGAGAATCCCTGCTGTTTTACATTTGGACACAATCCAAAGCAATTAAATGAACCAAGAATAATCTTACATTAGTCAGCGGAACATGTTAGTGGCAGGATTAGCACCGTGTGGGAAAATATTGAAGCGGATGTGTAATTTTTGTGATTTCAGAATAATTTCTCTCTGCGTAATATACAGACAGCTACAGAGCATCTAAGGCACAGGTCCATTTCCCTATTTGACTGTTTGTTTGATCATCCCAACCAGCCTAACATGGCAACATGGGTTCAGTGGTTCTCCATCATTTACTGCTCACACCAACCTAATGGATACGATTCTAGTGCTTATAGTTTATAGGTTTAAAGCATAGCAGTTTAAGTTCAGAAACTCCATTTCGAGTGTCTGTGCCTAGCAGCCAGATTTAAAGGCAGACCTGTATTAACTGTGACAGAACCTTCTCTATTCCCTTTACAGAAGACATTGCAGTATGTGTTTTTTTATATAGGACCAAAAAAGACAATTCCATGAAGCCAAGTGTAAGCTATACATAGACACTTATCTTTGCTAGCAGTTGTATTGTCTCCTGCGGCGTATAGAAATACTTTTATGAAACATCAAGACCTTTTGCATAAAAGCTATTTTTAATGATAGCACAATCATTTAGTTCCTTATTTGCATCTACAGTTATATCGTTGCTAGACATTGTTTTACCAATGCTGTACTGTTTTTCTCATCCCATTTAACGTTTATGATCCTTATAAATTGCAATAGTGGCATGAAAACAGTGAAGGATTTGGCCTCGTTCCGCATGGGACCTGACAAGCGCCTGTAATGTAGCTTTTAGGTTGACTTTATAATGAACATTGTGTGCTGCTTTGGGTAACTCAACACAGCCATTAAATAACGCAGAATGAACGTTACGACAGTCCTGGCAGGAAACTGATGACACTGCAGTCTTCCCTCCAGCAACATGTGGAACACCACACACTGTTATTGGCTATTGATGCTCGTGTTTGCATATATATTCTGTTTTCTCTGTTGTTTGTTGCGCATGTTTGTTGCGATGGAAATTCGTCAGGAATGTTTAAAGCTTAGATACTTAATTATCCTATAGCAACTGAGAAAGAGGAAATAACATGTTGGTGTTTTCAGTTTGTACTGTTTATTATTTACCCATTCACATTTGCATATTTCTGTTTATTTATCAGCTCAGTCATTGTTTTGGGTTTGTTTGTGGCCGTTTGTCTGTGGCATGTATTTATTAGATAAAAAATCTGATACAATGAAATTGTCTTGCTAAAAAAAAGTGCCGTTACACTCTGTCAATTCCCCAATTACATTCAGTCGACTCAAGCCCAATTTCAGCAAGAAAGAGATGCCGTCCAAAACCAGAACCCGAGAGAGTCGACACCAACATTTTATCCATTCATGGCTCAGATGTCAACGAAAGTGCTTTTTTATTAAAGGCAGAAAGAGGGAAGTTAAAATGTAGCTCTCAATTCATGCAGAAGATAGGTGCTTAACCCATCAGAGACGGATGCGTGATGGCCTGTCCGGGTCAGAACACTTTCTGCTTAATGCATTTATGGCATTCATCACACTTTCTAACACAACTCTGTTCACATGGCAACATCATGCACTTAAAGATGACCAGAGAGAGTGACAGACATGAAATCTGTATGATTTTATCATCTGATATGATTCTGTATTGCTTTTAGCTTAAAGCCAAGCATTTTCATATCATTTTGTTAATGCAACTTTTCAGTTATTAGCATAACCTTGTTTTTAACCTTTTAAGTAGGCAGAGAAGCACTAGGTCATAGTAGAGTTCAAACGTGTTGTTTCTAGTTCTGTTTTTATAAATAGATCCCCAAAATGCATTAGATACCATCTCTGCTTTTTTTTAATGAACTCGATGCCTGCTGTTGGCCAATCAGAGATACATACAAATGTAACCTAATTCATATACTGCATATTTACACCTGCAGTGTGCAAATTGTTCCTCTGAGGGGGTTTTAATTCAACTCATTATCCCATTCTTTTATCTGGGAAATTATTCAATTAGTTCCATAGCAGAAACATCACTTCTGATTACATGTTACAGGTTTCATAGCGCTTGTGAGTTGAAGTGAGACTCTCAATTGGAAACTCAGTGAATACTGATGAGTGTGTTGTGAAAGTGACTCCGTATCTGCGTAAACTCTCTGAATGGTGCAAAAGAAAACATGGAATAAAGCATTTCTCCATTTCTGCTTCCTTGATAGCACGCACACTTACCGCCCCAATACTGATTGTTGGTTCAGCACCTAATCCAATCCATTCCCACTGACATATTGCAGGGGAAAAAAATCTATTATTGCTTAAACAGACAGCGGTTTCAATAACCAGCGATCGATATAGGACATGTATTACAAAGCAGGTGTCGTTTACCACAGCAAATTTTTATATAAGGACAAGAGGTTTATTAAACTGACGATTGTTACATGACCCAAGACCTGCTTTAAATGCATCTGGTGTGATTCATTTTTTTTGGGAGACTAAATCAATTAGAGACACCATGATTTATGTTACCTGCTTATTTTTCCATCATAAAGTGGGAAAGTCACATTGTATGTAATTACTTGTTTGTCAATAGTTATTTAGCAGCTGCTTTTACCAGAGTGACTTGTACTCAAAGGCACTTGCAGTTATTACATTGACTCTGTCTGCTGTAACCGGAGGTTAAATGTCTAGCTCAAGGGCACAATGATGATGGCTTATGGCTCAATCCTCACAGCGATCAGAGGCAACCAGCTTTAACACACAACCTCTGTGTGAATGTGCAGCACAAGACCCAATGTTAAAACTAGTGCTGTGACTCTATTAAAACTGTAACCCGCTTAATTAGAGGATAAATTGGTTAATTAATTAAATTAATCTCAATAAGTCGCATATTTTTTAACACTTTTTTTCTTAGTACTTGTGTTTCCTGGATTGAAAACACAACCTTTGTGCTGCTAACGCAATGCTTTACCTATTAAGCTACAGGAATGCTGTATTATATTTTGTTTACGTTATACATTGTGGGAGTTGAGTGATGTTGAAGTACATTTTAATATTATATTTAAAATATTTAATTATAATGTAAGACTATCACAGGCTGTATATTTAAAAAGATATTTGCCCTCATAAAGTCACCATGAATCAGAATAGACTATTATTTTCACTTTTTTATGAGAAGTTTCAGTGTTTGGTATAAATAAATGATCTGTGCTTTTCAAATTAATGGGCCCTTATAATCTGTGATCATAAACATTAACCTCCTTTCCTTCATGAAGCAGCATCTCTTCTCATAATGATGTGTGTCTCTCCCTGAGGGCGGGACTATATTGACTGTCCAATGGCCATGCAGTTTCTACCGCTCCAAACTACAACCATCCAATCAATTTCCAGGATGAAATCAGGTTCCTCCCTAAATTGTACAAGCAGTTTCAGATATGCGTCACAATATGGATAAAGACTGTCACAGCTTCTGTTTCATGGTGACTTTAAGTAGCATTGATGTAATTAGATACTTGTTGAGGACATGTAGTGTACTAACTGTTGTAATTTTTATAGCTTGGCTAGATGCACTTTAAAAGTAGCTTTAGCACTGTTGAGTGTGTTACAAAACATGGCTTTTAGAAACCACTATTTTTCTATTATTTCTATTAGTCTATGCATCACATCTCGCAGTGCATGATTAAATACATTGTTTATCAGAAAAGAGGTTTTCTACGTTTTTTTCTTTTTATGGTCCTTTAAAGCATTCAGTGACAGAAGCCCTTACGCTCCTTGTCACGCACAAACACATCATGTATGTTCAGCATTTTGTTAATGCATTAAGTCATGCCTGCACCAGTGATTTATGATGTTGTCTAACTTGTGTCGACTAAGATACACTAATAATATCTTTAGTTTCTGCTTTAGTAAGACGTTAATGTTCGCGAGCATCACCGTTTTTTATGTGAAGCATTTTTTTCCTATGAGAAAAGCAATTTCTTTAATACACTCCAGCGTTTTTGCTTGCTCGTCATGTTTTTACTTCTCTGATTTAATGCAGGTACTTTATTCTCACATCATGTTGCCTGAAGATGACGAGGTCATCTTTGATATTGTGCAGACGCAGGTTTGGGTCAAGCGCATCGGCGGATCTCATGGCTATGCAGATTTGAAGTTTTGCACATAGCGGAGGAAAATCGCTGGTGAAGGCAATGTAACGTCGGCTCATTGGGTGTCAGAAACGGGAGAGATCGGAAACTCGTGCTCAACAGATACAGTGAAAGCTCTGTTGTAACGTGAGGCACAGTTGATTGTTTCTGCCGGTTTCCACAGCCTCTTAAATGCAACAGTAGCCAAAATACATTTCCATTACGTATCACTCAATTCTGACAACAACGTGAGTTCCTTAAGACTGCCGTTCCTTTCGCTTCGCTGTGGATTTGTATTTGTTTGTACATGAACATGTGAAATAGGTTTTGTTTCTGCCTTCATTGGCACCAGGCTTTCACAGGTGCGTGTTTGATGATAAAATTGCACGAGTGTTTTTTCAGAAATAAGTGCACCTCTGGGTTGCGCGGAAGTGCAATGGCAGAGAAATTACACTCTTATTTCAGCACACAGCTTTTATACACGATCTCTTGCCTGGAAGAAAACGCAGCGCATGTAGCTTGGGTTATAAAAGGAAACCTCGCATCTTTCGAACCTCTCAGAGAAAACTTTAAATTTACTAAATTGTGTAAAAACAAAACCTACTTTTACTAGTAAGTGTAAAGCAAATTATAGCTTCACAGCCCTTTCATCCCGATAAGGGGGATTTCAGTCACATAATTCGCTCCTCACAGCGCCCCACTTTGTGTTTGTATATGCATGCCTGCCTATCTAGCCGTCTGAACTGCCAATCAAAATGAGAGACGGCCTTTGATTAGATTTGAAATGCAAAACAGTCTAAGAAGGTGTGTGATGAGCAAGTGCCTTTCTTGTGTAGACCTTCCTGCATCAACCACAGCAATTTATAACTTAAGAGTTTCCTCTGTGCTCACGTGCTCCTTAGTGCATCTCGCTGTTGGGGAGAAACCCCACTTTCTCCCACTGTTACAGTTACAAATGCAGCCGGTAATGTAATTAATTAGCTTTGTTGTGTGGGGCCTTCTGTCTCTCTCTGGTGCTCTATTTAGTGAGACGAGGCGAGATAAACTGAGATAGGCCTCAGATGAAATGATGTCCTATCGAGACGAGTGGAGGGAGAACTTAAAGCTTGGAGAGAGAGAATGTATGTTTATATTGCTTGGCCTGCTGGTAATCTGCCCTTAAAACAGCAGGCAGTCAGAAAAACGTAAGAACCCAATTGATTCTTGGACTGTCAGGGTGACGACTTTTTTCATAGGGTGGTCCTATAAGTGCAGAGTTAATGGAGCAGTTTGTGTGGGAATCTATATGTCATGAACCTGGGGGCTTCACTTAGTATCCCCACAGTTAAAGCACGTCTTGGTTTTTGTAGGCTTTTCGTTTGCAAATCAGGTTAGGGTTAATGCGCTGCTTTATTTTTTGCCTTTCTGAAAGGTTTACACAACAGTTTTCAACCTTTTAATTGCCCTTAAAATTAAACGGGCCATTAAGATTATGTAAATGCACTCTGCTATAATTGGCTAATTGTTTTGTGTGCAAAAACTAGCGAATGGTAATTGATATGTAAATGTGGGCGGTTATATGTTAATAAATTCATAGTTGTGACGTTGTTTTTTTAATTGCCCTTTTTTTTACTCATCAAGCCCTTTTATCACAGAAGAGAAAAGAGAATTTTTTTTATTATACGCCCTACTTAAATCTGACAAAGGAAAATGACTAGGAATTTAAAACCACTAGCAGTGCATTCATTGCAAGGCCTCAGCAGTGAATAAAAACCTGCATATGACACAACCACTCACACACTCGACAGACACTCACAAAAAGAGCCACTAGCACGCTGTGAGCCCCTCAAGGATGTGGCGGCTCTGTAGCAGTCCTGTGAACTGTGATAATGGAATATGAGCATGTAAATACTCTATAAATACTCGGTACATCCACACTCCACTGACAGACTGAGTGCACTCAAAGCTCTTCTGTGCTTTACTCTGTACTGCACCTCGGCCCACATTTGAACCTCACCGCTGGGGCTCTGAGATGGGGGGGCGTGGACCAGCGGAGACCCAGCGGAGCTCAGTGATGGTTCCTTCTCAGGTGAACGTTTGGCTGAGGAGATGCTTAACGATAACAGCTGGGAAAAGGTTAAGCTTTTTAGAGAGGAAGCCGTAAAAACGAGCAACACTTCTTATCTACAAGGCTGCCATTAGCACAAGCGCAGCCACCTCACCGGCGCTGGCTTTCATTACGTCTAATATGAGCTTCACGCTGAGTAATGATACTGTGTAAAATATTGTTCTTCTGCACACACTGTACAGGATTTTCAATCAATTTTAATGACTTTATCTGTTCTAGAGGTCATTTTAAACTGGACTACTTGTTAAAATGGCTCAAGCGTGTATAAGATTAGGTTGCTCTGATTATGGTGGCGAAAAATTTGTGCAGTTACTCGGAGATGTCCGGCGCGGATGTTAAAATCAAATCTTGACTTAGCTGGCTAGCTGTATGTTGAGGTAAGAAAGGCTACTAAATTTGATAGGGGAACAAATCTTATTTTGCCTTTTTTAGGGTTAGCAGTAACTTGCTGTGATTTTAGTTAGAAGTGAGTTCCAGAAAGTAACATTAGAAAGAAACATATTTAATGGCCATTGGGTTCAATTCTCAGAAAATTCACGTAATGCACATCAGACACATTGTGATAAAATGTGTTGTTGCTGTGGATAATGGAGTCTGCCAAATAYTAAAATTTTAAAATTAAAATTAAAATTARAGTTAAAATTAGCAGTTTATTTTTTTGTGGAGCCCTTCATGAGTCCTAAGTGATTCTGGCAGGCTGGACTGCTGATGGATCTGTACTGGTTGGTGATGGTGCATTAATGGCAGCAATGTGTATAAAACACAAAGTCGTTGTTGGTGAGGAAAGATATGGAAACGACCTCAGATAAGCCAGGATGTCATGTTGTTGTTAAAAATGGTCTCAGTCAGGACATGTTTATTTGGCCATTGTAATGACAGTCATTTTGTGTTTTCTTTCAGCTGTGTGTGAGAATGAACACACAGGGCAATGTTTTGCCAAAATTGTGATTCCTGTGTAAATCTCTAACACTGTGTGACAAAAAAGCAGTCACCCTGTTCCCGTCTTATGAGAACACAGGAAGTTAGTGAGCAAGCTTTTATTGTAATTACGTTTAATTGTCATGGTGCTTCTATGATACATGCCCAAAAAATAAGAAAGCATGGGAATACTAGGGTATAGATATAGACTTAAAGGAATAGTACACCTCAAATACATTTTTTTTCATCATTTACTCACCTTCATGCCATCCCAAAACCTACATGATTTTTTTTCACAGAAAGATATTTTGAGAAATGTCTCCGTGGTTTTGTGCCTATGTAATGAAAGTCAATGGTTGCTACTGTTGTGTTCCCCAGAAACAAAAAACTAGTAAACGAGTAAAAGATGGAAGGATTTTTTCTTAGATTTTTGCGTGAACTGTCCCTTTAACAGATATTTACATGCACTCAAAACCTTATAGATTTTGTTCGGTTTTGCTGTGGCACAAAAGAAAAAACGTCCTGTCACCTTCACAGTGGCTGGGTTGAGGGCTGTGGGTGTCAGAGAGAGTTAATGGGGAATCTGGAAGAGAGCAACGGTGAGATCTCTGTGATGATGCCGCCTTTATGCTTTCCATGAACTCTGCGGCTTCATGCATATTTATGACTGGAAATATCTGTTTAACAACAGTCATGCCTACAAACACCTTATTCCGTGCCTGACGCTAGTTCCTGTGGCTTGCCAGAAACCCCACAATGCACTTTATACTTTTATATTACATTGAATTGAAAACATTGAGGAATAACAGTGACATTCTGACCCAGCCGCTGTGAGGTACAAACAAACCTCAACACCTGGACATGAAGTTTCTCTATGTGGTTTTTGTTGTTGATGTAAGCAATGCATGCAGACAGGATTGCTGCTTGACCAACAGTTGAGTAAACGGGTAATTGGATGAACGGATTGATCTGTGTTTAAATATTTTGGATTGAAGATTGCAAACAGTATTTTTTTTGTTGTTGCAAATATATTAGTTTTGCATGTGATGTTTGCAAAATTGTTTGACTATTGGCATGATGTTTGGTCCACTCGTGGTCTTGCACATAATATGTGCCCATTTCAGCAAGAAGGTCTTTTAACTGACAGGTAAAGAGACCGACTGCAATTTTATGTGATGCTTTAAAATCTGAAATCGATAAAGCAACAATAAAAACCAGCATTATACAGTTGTGTTTAAGGAAATCAATTTCCCTCCACAACAACTGCACCGTTTACACATAAAAGCCAGCCAATCAAATTAAAGCTTTGACATTTCTGTGTGTAACACGTCAAACGGTTCCCAGAGAATGTCTTCTGAGATTAAAACTACGTAAATGTTTTTATATGCGTTTCTTTAATATATTTTTAACATCTGTTTTGTAACCCACACACTCACTGGGTGCGGCGTACTGTACAGTCCCAGCAAGGTCAATAACACTTTCCCTTCGTTGCTCTCTGTACCCAGCAGTGCCAGTAATCATATCAGGGGCATGATGTGACCGTTTCTTGTATCCCAGATGCTCGGGGAACTCCACGGGCTGTCACACCAGACTACAGCTTTGACCTCCTCTCTGTGGTGGTGTGACCTCAAAACGGCCCCTGAAAGTCTATCCAAGCCCCCCCAAAGAGACGCACAGGGGTGCGTTTAGTCAACCTTCAGTGCACACACTTTAACTAATGCTTCATAAATCTCCTTTCCCTAAGCCGGGTCTCCTGGCTAAGTGTATTTGATTTGTCAAATATTAAAATTAATTTAGGGTCACACAGTAGAGGCACGCGGTGCCCCCTCCAGCCCGTACGCTCTCACCACGGGGATGCAATCCGTTAAATACATTATAAAACCTAATCTGGGCACCAAAGTGGGAATAAATCATTCTGCCAGCACTGTTTAAGGACCGCCTGATTATTTTGCATTCTGACTCCAAGCCAGGACATTATTTAAAAGCTGTGCCTGGGGAAACAGTCTCCAATGTGTTGCTCATTGATAACTAAACATTTCTTTTTTACCAAACGCTTCCACAGACGGCATAAGACAACAGCCGTAAAGATAACCCGACGGCATGTGATTTTATTAAAGTCAAAGTCTACAGATGCTGTTTCCGTGCACGTGGACGGGTTGCACTTTTATGGAGTTCACTCAGGTGTTACTCGCTGGCTTTCTGTAGCTGCATACATCAAATTTGAGTCATTACTGCTTGCATATAAAACGGCCAGTGGCTCTGCGCTGATATAACTTCACACCCTCCTATATAATAAATAAATACAATAACACTTTCTCTCTCCCTCAACAGTTGTTGGAACTTTGCAACTCTGTACATTTGCATCATTGTACAGCATGTTATGGCCTCCTTATGATGTATTGCTGTGTTTTCCTTGCTTTTAAAGTTGGTTTGGATAAGCACCTACATGTGGGGACAATTTACTACCATCCATACATTGGGGGAAAATGTTCCCATATGTGCCCATGGTGCATGTTTATATCAGCCTGCAGGGAAACAGTTGTGTTACAAGATAATCTAGTGGCTGCATGAGTGATTATAATGTCTGTCCAAATATTCATGTATGTACCAATAGAGCCTAAATACATCAAAACCATTTAATTATTTGTTGATTTTTGTTTGCTTTGTGCCTCCTTTTAACAGAATAGGTCCAGAATGAGGAATTGTACAGGAAAAAACAACATTTTCTTTATTTTCTTTCTGTTTTCTTGTTTGTTACCTAAGGCTATGCTGAATGAGCTAGTCCCCTAATTTAATCGACCATTTATGGCCTTTGAGGTGCTAGAAAACAATAGCTGATATGTTCTGTGATTGGATATAAAAAGTAACCCAGGAAACCGCAGAGCAGTTGTTGGTGCAATTTTGCCCTAAACCTATTATAAGGCATCACAGATCATGATATTGATGAGTAAACATGATCAATCAGCAATAAAGCTTTAATCCAATTGAAATGCATGCATTGCCTCTTTTCTTAGCTGTACCCTCTTATTTCACGCTGGTTATTGTAAACGCATTTGACACAATGACAGTTGCATTTCTTGGAAATCTGGAAAATAATTAAGAACAGGGGTTGCTGTGGGCTGCTCATAAATAATGTAAATTTCCCTTTTAATGCGCCCTACCAGTTGTGCTTGCTCTGCACAATCTGATAGTCAGAGTGTTCTCCCGCTCTCAGGTACACTCCTGAGTGCCATAAATTGACAGACCTGGAAGACAACGTAGAATAAATGGGTGGCATGGAAGAAGAATGCCCTCCATTAATAATGGCTTCAACCGAAGGTCTTTTTTTACTGGAGGAGGGAGTAGATGTGAACTGATTGGTTAATTAGTGCGTGACAAGGCATTCCACTATGTTCCTTATCTTTGCTTGTTTGTCATCCGACTAAAACAAAAACACTTTACTTATAAAGTATTCTGCAGCTTCTAATACCTCAGTAAGTCACTTATGAATGCGCCGTATTGTAAATAATCACAACAAAAAAGGGTTGTTAAGCACAACAAGCATTCACCTTTAAATGTTTCTTTATTGACTTCCTAATACAGTAACTCATTTTGTGTTTTTTAACTTTATTTTTATAGCATTTTAACCTAGTCTTAGTGGGAAAACTGGTATGTATTGTCCTTGTCTATAGCCATAGTGCATCTGTGAGCACATTATGTATCTATAATATTATATCATAGGTGAGTCTTTTGCTTTGTATACATCACATGGCAATGTAAAAAATAGTGATGGCAGATGTTATACTGTATGTATTATTAACTATTGAAAGAGCTTTCAGTAGATTCAGGAACTCAAGGTCAAGCAGTTGCAGTTACTGAGCAATGGTTGTTTCAAAACGGTCAAATCATGATTAATAATTTAATAGATACTGTGTGAATTCAGTTGACCCTAAAATTTATACCTGTAATTTCTCATCTTTTGATGTTGTGTTAGACCATACAGAAGCCACTTCGTCTTGCTTGCTTATATTTCCAACCCATTTAAAGGCTGGGAACAGGTGGGCCTCAGCCATGTCCAGTCTTTTTAATGTGCATTGGTATTTTTAAGAGGCAGGCCAAACTCAAACTGGATCTGACAGGAGAATGTCAATGGAGCTGTTACTCCTGTCATATTCCTCTATTTAACTCAAAATGTGCAACTGGGCAAGAATTAAATTACATTTTGTAATAAAAAAACAGCTTTGCATTGTGATAACGTGACTTATCTGTTATTTTTGTCTGTCTCGTACATTAATCACTGTCAGTTTTCTCACTGTGCGCTCTTCCACATCTCAGAACTCAACAACAGGGCTGCAGTCACGGAGGATTAGACCTCCAGCAAAAGAAACGCAGCACTGTCTAATTTCCTCCCCAGAGAGCTGCTTCCTCAGTGGGTCTGTGACGGATGTTTCTGCCCTAGATCTCTGGAAGTGGGTCCCCTTTGATATTGGCTGACTCATGGAGCATTCAGAACCGTGAAGGTCATTTGCACACTGTCTCCTGTTGTCTCATGAATATTATGATTAAATGAACATTTTATGACTTCAGGTATTGATAAATGGAATATTGTTTGTGTGTTTGGAACTTAAAACAAGAAGAACTAAAGCATTCTGTGGTTTTCTCTTATAAACTCCTGCTCTTGTAGATCAATAAGTGCAATGAAGCGCAGTCTTAAAGGATTTGTCTGTCATCGGATCCTTGACTGAAAATGAATATTTGACCAGCTTCAGGTAAAGTCATTTGATTGGTTACTTTTCCTCAATTGAAGTTAGCTGTATGCCACATTCTGCATTAAACCGGTTTTGTGTTCCCCTGTCAAAGAGGAACAGTACTGTGTTGTTAACTTTATTCACAAAATTCACAAGGGATTTTTACAGTAAACAAATTGATCTTGCCAAGCATGAGAACCGTTTTGGCCTCCAATCAGTCGGCGCTTTTTAATGTGCGCTTTTAATTGAGTAGTTATATGTGATGGCCATAGAGAATACAATCAATCGCCCTATTAAGGTTAGTCAATAACAATACAAACGGGCGATGGAGTTTTTGTTTGTTGGGAGAGCCGAACGACGCTTGTCATCTCTGAGATTACAAGGGGCACCTGGTTATAAAAGCATTTGACTACATTCAGTTACAGTCTGTAGGAAAATTCAACCCAACTTCCTCTGAAATTAAGTTTAATTGCTGCCTTAAATTATAGATCTAGACCTAACAGTAAAATCAAAGGGGTGCCAGAGTTAATTTTATTTTTCGACCACTTTGAAGTGACTTACAGATAAGAAAAATAGCAGCTTCTCTGAAAACTCATGTAGATGAAAATCAAACAGAACAGAGAGAAACAATTTAACATTTTTACTGTAATAATAAACCTTAAGTTCCACAAATTCTTAGAAAACTGC
This sequence comes from Yasuhikotakia modesta, assembly GCA_036877545.1. NCBI lineage: Eukaryota > Metazoa > Chordata > Actinopteri > Cypriniformes > Botiidae > Yasuhikotakia > Yasuhikotakia modesta. Next base: position 16,316 of record JBAJNP010003551.1, on the reverse strand, counting down.
ATCTACGTCGGTCTGTCTCTACCCTGTCATTATGTAGACAATTTAGAGACCCCTGCTCCCCAGAGAAGGGACCACCCCTGTTACCTGTCATCATGTATTCAAGTGGAAACGGGTGTCTCATTCCATATGGCTGTGGCTTTACTTTATATATTTATTTATTGTGATCGCTCGATGGTTTCTCGTTACGGATTGAGTTGTTCTGCGCTCTGTGTGTGCTCTTCAACAGCTTGACAGCTCACTGCAGGGCCCAGGAGACACCTCTCACATGATGAACAGAGAGAACTTCTCGTCTGTTGACAGTTGTTCTCTATGGGTCAGTCTTCATTATGAGTTCTCCTCTGAGATGAACATGTCTGGAGAACAAGCTTCATGGTTTGTTTAATGGTACGGATGATGCTTTGATGGATGTTTGTGAACGTTGAGGTTCATTTCTTATCCTTCAGCCTGTGGATCTCACAATGACACTTGACTGTCAAATAATTATGGCATCATGAACTTGTTTGCCTCAGTCTGTTGTCGTTTACCTTAGTTTTTTTACAAATAGATTATTATGAATAGACTGTTCAGATCTAGAAATATACTGTTTAGTATGTTATGCATGTTAAACTTTAAATTCTAATGGAATTTGTATTTAAGTGTCAACATCGCAGATGTTTTTTCCAAAAATTCAAATTTAAAATTGAGGCAAATGTGAGCAATATCTGAATGTAATATAATTTGATGAAGCACATTTGGTTTTATGTTGAAATCCGTTTGATTTATTGTTTCATTCTCAGAAACAATAAATTTGAAATGCTGGATATAAAAGATATAATTTACAATGTTTCTTCAATAGGATTCAATAGGTTCTGATTAGGAATATTTACCTGCGCTTACTCAAGCATTCTCTAATGTTCTGCTTTAACCAGTAACTCCTTGAACTTCAGTGTCATTGTGAATTTTACGGTATTGCTCGCACACTTCTCACTGATATAAAGTCTTACAGCCTTGTATAACAATGCATAAAAGAGCTTGACCTTTAATTGCCAAACTTTCAAGATGAGAAATCATCTTTTCAGCTGCTGACGTTTTTAAATACCGAGTGTCCCTCTGAATTGCTTTTTGTTGGCATCACTGTATCGCCGGTCTGACTGTATCGGTCCGTTTGTTCAGAAGCGTAAGCACAGGCGATATAGGCAAACAATGCTCTAGGGTTTAGTGTCACCCTTGTGCGTGGAGGACAAATCAGTTACCCCGGGGCTCATGAACAAACCTGTCAGTCAGACAGAGATGGAAAGCGCAGATAAAGATGGTTTCCCCCGGCCTGCTGTTTGTGTTTCCCGGACAAGAAATCGATAGAAGTGGCTTCAGAAACTGTTTTACAGTCAGGTCACCTTTCCGCTTAAATGTTTGTCTGTTTTAGTCAATGACACTCCACCGCAAACCATTACCCACCGGGAATGAAGAACAAACGTGAAACAAATAAACTAGGCGACGACCCGTCTTGCCATTGTTTGTGCTTACAGATGGAATCCTGATAGCGAGGAAATTTTCTTTATGCCACGTCAAAGAAAAATCTATCACGGTCGAGATTCAGGCCATTATACTGCCGGCTCACAGGAAATATTGCATTTCTCTCTGGCTTGTTTTATCCTGGTCTTTTTCGCTCGCCCATCACGAAGCAGATCTAAAGGCAGCTCAAAAAAGCCTTTGCTTTCTTTGTGCCATGATAAAAGAGGATTTCCTGACCGCTGTGTATGAAAGGTTATCACTGCCCATGCGATGCCTCAAAACTGACAAGCAACAGCAACCAAAACGGTATCGCTGCTCATCCTGTAAACAAATAAGAAAAATTTTACCGCTCTAAAACACTAACGCACTTCTGATGTGGTCATAATTCTATTACAGCCTTATTTTTTATGAGGTAGATAATTCACATTTTATAGATACCCAGAGGAATTGTTCCAGAAAGAGCTTTTATGATGGAGACGTGAAGAGAAATAAATACTCTTCCTATATGTGTGTGAATGGCAAACGAAAAAGGCTTTTTTGTTTCAAGTAAACAATGCGTGTAATTATTTGTGTTAAACTGGCTGTTCTAGCCAAAAAAATGTGATTTCTGCATCATGGTTGTAACAGAAACGACATTATAGCAGCACAAGAATTGTTAAGCGTTTACTTCAGTGAGCCAAAATAGATTGGATAATATTGTATTTTCTCTTTAGATTCTGACCTACAATCCAAAACGCTACTGCAGCTTTTAAGCAAATTATTGTTGCTTGTGGAACTTCCATAACAAAGCTACGTCTTCCTGACAAAAGATCACATTTGTCAGTTTGCTGTTTGAGAGCACCAATGAATAAAGGAAAGACGAGTTTGAAGATTAGTGAAGCAGACGCGCTACAGCTTCACATCGCTCACCTGATTTTAAGCAGGACAGAAATAGAAAAAGCACACGCTCTTTGTAAATGTTTCTTTGCTTTCACGCTCCCTCTTGCCTTTGTGACTCTGAAGCCTCTTGTTTGTCTCTCAGGGGAGTTTTGTAATCATGGACGTGTGTTTCTGCTCATTCAAGTGGGTTAACCTGCACGGTTAAGATTAGCTTTAACAGACACAAACGCTGCACAGTTAACTGGCTGTCAATCAATGTTTTTAAATGACAGTTTGAATTATACCAAGTATTTTTTGTTTCTGATATTTGTTCGGCTTGTGAGTATTAATCCTCAATACAGGGAGTGTTGCCTCATGTTAGCGTTTGAAAACATAAAAAGCTTCACCAGATCGCATAGATTATAATGTTTTTTGCAGACACTTTTTCACACTGCTTTTGTTTATTGTTGGTCAATGCCACTACCACAGCAATAGATCTCTGTTAAAAATAATCCCCATATGCAACTACTTCTATTTTCATTGTACCGTTCCTGAAGTGTGGCGTTAAGCTCACACCTGATTGGCTCATGAGATGACATGCAGTTTCAAAGTCTCTAGTGTAAACGGACTCAAATTGTTGGCATGACACATCATTGGACACTTCCAGTATAGACAGAGTGTTATGGGAAAAATCCAATAGCTGCTGCTGGTAAGATGACTGACCCCATGTCACACTGTCTGTCTGGTGTGACACTGAGCAGTGGATGAGTAGACTGAGAAACTTCTCTTCCTCTGCAGGAGATTGATTGATTGATCATTCACAGGTTCTCATGTTCCTCAGACCTGGGCAAGAAAAGACAGGATGTGTAATACAGACTGTGGGGTTAATATGTTCTACCTAGACACAGAAATGGAAGATGCAAGTTAAAAACATGCCAGTTGTCTCGGATCTATACACATAGTTATGGTACAATAGGCCACGGCAGCGAGTGAAGATCTCCTGATCTTAATAGATATGACATATACGAAACATACAGCCTGTTAAGACCTGACATAGGCTCCAGTGTTGTTCAACACTAATTTTAACTTCTGTGGGTGTCAGTATCTTAATTTACTTTAATTTAAAAGTGGGTCCTTCCTGTAGTTTAACTGGTAGAGCATTGCATTATTAGCGCAAAGGTTGTGGGTTCGATCCCAGGGAACACAAGCGCTGATTAAAAAAAGTATACATTGAATTTACTGTAAGTTGCTTAACTGTCTTATTAACTGTCACATTCTTATTTTAATATGCATTTGTGTTTAAATCAAATGTTGTGAAGTAGATTTTGTCCGTGCTTCAAAACTCTTAATTAAATTTGAAGTGACTAAAACTACTAAAATTAAACTATAATGGTGCCCTATTGTGAACCATTATTAGTATTGAATTAAAAATTTATTCAGAATATCATTTCTGTCAGAAAATTGCTTTTGGTGATGTAATGCTCTGAATATTGTATGTACCCATTTGAGGGAATGACATTTTTGAATGATAACAGTCTGTTGGTGACTCTTTGCAGTGGCCCTCTGTTATTAATCCAGTGTTTTTGTCCCTAATCCACACTGTGTTTGTTGGACACAAATGGCCAGCACACAGCATATGACATGTCTGAACAGCAGGACAAACCATTTCTCAAATCTTTCCTTAAATCTGATGATGATCTCCGTTCAGACAGACTTTGTTCAGAAAAGTTCTAAGTCATTGGAAAATCTTAAATATTAAAGGTTTAAATGAATGCAAAATTTCCCAGCAGAGACATTGAACATTCCTGTCCCTCCCTCTAGTTCCTATTGTCCAGAACTTGTCAAATATTTGCTGAGTCTCACGGCACACAGGGGCCCGTGGCGTCACTGCCATGTTCAATGAGCTGGCTCTCATTTTAAATGTTAATTGCCTTTGCTGAGCTTTCTCATCACCCCCCCACTAAATGATATGCTGCAGTCTCTGTGAAAGAGCTCCCATTTATCCCCAGAATGTGATCAAAAATCCATGCAGGTTTACCCTGATCTCCAATTTAGCATTAAAATGAATGGCAATGTTATTGATAATTGTCACCTCTTTGCATATACCTTTTAACTCCATTTGTGGTCTGTAGGGTTTATATGGAAGATTTCATATAAGTAAAGTGGAATTTGTTCAGTTCTTTAAAGCTCTGAAGTGTTTAATTATGTTCATTGTAAGAATCTTTGCAAATTCCTTATAAATATGCACATATAGATGTAAATAAATCATTTGTTGGTTGGATTAGCCTAAAAGTGTAAACATTGTGACTGAGTGGGGATTATATTTGGAAACCTTTTCGAAGACGGTCATTATTTTTGCAGTTTGGTTTGGTAATATTTGTGGAGCCAGAATTGCACACTTCAGGCTTTAAAAGCACAGGTTAGGGGCTGTTAGGGCCTGTTTTACTCTGGCACAAAAGTGTTTGTTTTTGCTCTATTTTTGTACTGCAGTAACCAATATTTGGCGCTCTGCATGTCTTCCAGGTGAATTCTTCCAGAAAGATCTCTTCACCAGGGAGCTCATGTATTTATCATTATCATCTGAATACATGAGCCCTGGAAGTCACAAACCATGTTCATAGACTCTGTTTTTATTGTATATTATGTGGAGTAAATATTCAATATTATGCAGTCATTACTTAATTTGGTTTATTGTTGTATTAACACACAGTCCTTTGGATAATTTGGGAAGGATGTCCAAATGTCTGTTTTGGAAACTTCTGAACAACAAGAATTTTCTGTTTTGTAAATATGGATGGCAGTGTAATCATTTGATCTCCTGTAACTTCTGTGTTCGGTGCTTTTGTAGTGTAGGTTACTCGAATCTTTCACAGTGACTTTGGAGACAGATTTGTTCTTTGCTGGGTGTTGTTACATAAGCATGTTTGCGTGCAGATCTGTTTGGGGCGAGGAAGGGGCGTAATGTCAAACTCATTGCATGTAGAGAGATGAGGATGCCAATCGTCAGAGCCTGAGGCTGTGCACCTCCACCGTCAGCTTGGCTACCAACGCGGCACACTAATGCCATCTGGCAGAAAGGTCAAAAATACTGATCCAGAATCAGCGCTCTGGTTTTACAAAGCTAAGCTCAGACCTTACGTGAATTCAAAACCCTGCATCTTCTAGACACATTGAGAAGTGTTAAAGGTTCCTTCACTGTTCTTAGACTATTTCAGTTTACCTCCATAAAGCTTGTGACTTTACAGTGTGCTGAGAGTGTATTGGAGAAAGAATCATTCAATTGCAGACATGGCCATTGTAAAAACAGGCCAATGTTGTGTTTCAAAATCCTACTAAGATGCCTATAGAAGTGATGTTTAAAGGGCAGCACCAAATGTTCTTATAAGATGCATCATTTTACCAAATTCCAAAGCATCGTTGAATCTTAGGGCAAACAATCCCAAGTATGTTTTGTGACAAGCTTAGTTAAAAAATAGTGAGGGAATGTTTTAATTAAACATGTACAGTGGCAATTAATCTCACATGTAGATGTTTGTGTTGAGTGTTTTAAATTAGTCAGTTACACGCTTCTGTAGCATTTAGGCTACAACTGCCTGCCATGTAGTTAACAGACAACAAGTTTTTAAATAGTTGGTTATGCCTGTTGCTTAAATTTGAAGTCTGTAACTCAACTTCTGCTTGTTTGGGTGCATGTGTGATTGTAATTTTTTTCCTCTTGCACATTATTCCTCCATTTTGCATCATGCCACATTTCTCGGTGTGTTTGGGATGAGAAGGCTGTTTTTCCTCAGATGCCTGAAGGTGAACTGTGTGACACTACACCAAAGTAACAGGAAAACACTGTGTGTCTGACTGACACGTTTTTGGATCCCAAGAGGGTTGCCAGGCAAGATCTTAAAATGTTTATTGTTAGCATGCAGGAATGTAAAGTGGATGGGTTTTAGTTACAGAAAACAATATTTTTATATTTGATAATTTCTTGAAAATGTGGTCATCAGTCAGTCATTTAAATTAAATCAAATCAACTATTTTTACAATGTGATGATTAATACAAGTAATCAAATATTTTCAGAAAACAATAAAAAACAAAGGAAAAACAAAGACATTGTAGCATTCAGGCTGTGCTATTTTTGGTCTATGTTATGTCTTTGGCCTTGTGCCATGTGTGGTGTGTATTTTTAGGTTAGTGTATCAAGTGTAACAGTTCAAATAAGACTTTCATTCTGCGCTGGCAACTCTCTGTATGTGTAGTTTGATGTAGTTGACGATGTACATGCCTTCTACAAGCAACTGCAGTCCCTGCAGAATTTGTAAAAACAAGCATGTAGGTGGTTCTTTAGGCTTGAATCCTTCAGATGGTAGGAAAATTCATTCACCGGTCCTAAGTGCCGTTTCTCAGCTTTGTATGTTGAGCCATTTATTACATTTTTATTTATTAGTTTTGCAGACAAAACCGACTTAAGTTCAGTAGTAAGTTCAAGGTATACATTTTTATCAATACTTGTATTCCCTGGGCTCGAACCCACAACCTTTGCGTTGCTAACACAATGCTCTACCAGTTGAGCTACAGGAACACTGTGAGTGTGAGGTTGGTCATGAACCTGGCTGAAGGACTGGTGTTGGATTACCCAGGATGCCAAACTCTGTGCAGCAGGTGGTTAGCGGCTAGTTGCCTTGGAAACCTTGGATTTCAAGCATCTTGCACCAGGCTAAGTTGATGTTCAAAGGGGCATCGGTACAAGAGGGCAGCTTAAAAAAGTTAATTGCTTTTGGATATTCAACCATAACGCCACCAAGAAGAGGTTTTGCAGAGAGGGAAAACATTTGAAAAGTTTCATAATCCCTGCCTCGCTCAGAATAGCAGGTCTTTCATTGATGTTCTTGGGAATATTCTCCTCCGCTGTTGCAGGACGTCTGGGATTGGAGCTTAAGTCTGCTTCAATATGATCGCACAATAGATGGATCTTAGGTGTTGGGTGGAGGGATCTACAGCGAAAAAGCACTTACGAAACCAAAATCCTCAGCACAAAGAGAAGAGTTAAAAAGGCAGTAATTTAACCACATGCCCCACTCAGCAGAGAACGGATTAAAATGCACTGCATCTTATCTGCCCCCAAGACCTTGACTGTTGAATCACCGGTTTGGTAAAAACACTGCCAAGGTCACATCTTTATTACGCTTCTTTAATGTGTTAATGAGAATGACAGTGTTCAGGTCTCACCCTCTGCTCCTCCTTCATGTCTTACTGTAATAATAAAAAGGGCAGCAGGAATGTGACGGGCAAATTCGTGTTTGACAATCCGCAGAGGTGACTGAGGAACTTTAACGTGTCAGCAGCTTAGAAAGGTGAAAGCTGAGGAGCGCGAGGGACAAAATGAAAACCTGAGCATTCAGGGGGAAATTGGTTAAAGTGACTTTTTGTACTCTGCACATTAACTAAGCATTTTCCTTTCATCCGGTACAGACTAGGAATTTCTTTATCATGCTCATAAGATTAGCAGGATTAATCGGGTCAGTACAATTTAATTTTTATCTTATTGTATTAAATGTACATGTACTATCTAAAGGTTCATCCATACGTTTTGCTAGTTTAATTGTGGTCCCTGAGATTTGAACCCATGACCTTGGTGTTTTCAGCCCCAATGCAGGAACCATACAGGAACCCTCACTGTTCAACACAGCTACAATAATCCATATAACAATTACACATAACAGTAAATATTACAATTTAGGATATTACCATGTACTTGTCACCACAGAATTTGACCAATGGCTTTATGCAGTTTTGTAGCAGTGTCAGGATTTGAATTAAAGCATCTTTTAAAGCAACTTTTTATATTTATACTTTTTTTATTTATGTATACAATAACATTACACATGTTCCTATAGGTTTCATGTGAACACGTGTGCGTGACGGACTGCCTTTCTGCAGTCCATCTGTTCACTTTGCCCTTTTTCAGAGTGGACTGAAAGAAGCCTCAGGCCTCTATTGTTGTAATGGGGATCTGTGACGACTGACTCTCCTGCAGTGTAATGAGGCCTGTACCTGCTCTCCAACTATATAGAAGCTGATTGGAGTGCTATGGACACTGAGGGTCAAATCAGAGCTCTATTCATATCATGCCCTGTTTTTTCTCAAATTCAAACTCTGGTTCTATTTAGATTAAAGGTCCCTGTCACTGCGGCCACACAATAGCGCCGTGATTCTATATTTTGATGAGTGATATTAAAACAGCTAACAGGTCTTTGCGAATCTGTGATTGGTGGGACCCCTAGAGGAAGTTTAAGAGCAAACATGTATTTTAACACTACAAAAGACCTTCATGCCTCTAGATGTATACTGGAAACTATTAAGTGTCATTAGATCTTGCTAATTTAAGACTTATCCAAAGCAACTAACATTGAAGTAAAGATTTTTTTTCCAGTACTTGTGTTCCCTGGGATTGAACCCACAACCTTTGCGTTGCTAATGCAATGCTCTACCAGTTGAGCTACAGGAACACTTGGTGAGCTACAGGAACACATTTAACCAGCTGTAGTTACAGAGATGTTAAAGAACGATGGGAGATGGTAACACCACAGTTTTATGGCACCATAATTATGATGACTTTGTTTCAGGCAGTTTTCTGAAGCCATACGCTAGCTTTTCTGTAATACACAATAAATTTGAAAATCCACTTAGTGCCTTAACTAGGACAACATATTGTGTCGTTAATAGTCATTTTAACCAGAGGGAGGTTAACACAGTTGTTGAGTGTAAGTTCTGATAAATGAGCACAGCTGTTTATAAAAGACGAGCAATTACCAATTATGAAGAGCCAGCCTTGAACAAAGAGCTGTGTCATGCTCTACCTTTTAAAGCCCTAATCATTTCTGTTTGGTAATTTGTTTTATTCATACAGAATGTATATTCTTTGGTTTGATGTAAGGGTCTTGTGCACAGACCCTCCTAAGCTCAAGGACGGCACAAACATCAAAGCTTCACAGAGGTGCTAGTAGAGATTTGCATTCTTTTCACTTTACAATTGGCTTTTAGCAATAGGCACTAAATTATGGCAAAGTTTATGCTCTAGTTAAACCCGGAAGCACATTTATCTTTCATGTTCTTTCAATATGTTATGATAGAGGAAGACCAAACCAGATGCTTGTTAACAATTTTGACATTGATTTGGATGATGAAATGTACAATTACATTGTGGAGGAAGTGGATGAAAAATACTTTGGTGTTTAAATATTTCAAGATAAATTGCAACAGAACTAACCGCACAAAGCTGCATAATTCTAACAGTTAGAAGATTGTGTGTGCATGTCAAACTAATAACCAGAGGGCACAATAGCTGTTTCTATCTTGGTTGTGAATGACGCAAAAAACAGTTTGCAAATAAGGCAGCATTTCTATCTATGAAAAGAAAAATCACTTTTCAGATCAAACTGGCACAAAAAATAGCCGTCTGAATCGCTGTGGCTCTTTCACTGAATGTAATCAAATTGTGGTTTAGAAAATGTGTAAACATGCCCTGACGAACTTCATGTTTTTAGGCAATCAGCAGCATTAGGTCTTGTAGTGACAGTCTGAGAGATAATAGCAGCCAATCATTTTGATAACTTTTTTCACATTATTGCAGAATAATTCAGTCGCATGACTTGATGCACATCTATGATGTGTTGAAATGTGATTCACAGTTTATATGCATTTCATATTACAGAATAAAAAATGGATAATTACAAATATCCACCTCAAGCAAGCATAATGTTTTGTACATTTTGGAGATTTTTTTGGGGCAATTTTATTTCTGTCTTGGTGTCAATTCCACCCATTGTTATAGTGCATAAGGCCATACTGTAACTGATAAAACCATAGATGGCAACTGTGATAGGATAACTATTTAAGAAACTCCAGAAATTAAGATTATATAATATTGCATAGACTCCGTTTTCAGCAAAAAAAGGTGAACAGTAAATATCACTTACTGTTCACCTTGAACCAAGAAGATAGTCAATATCAAAGAAAGGCAAAGTGCTCTCTCAATAAATATCGAAGTACATTAGTCATTTTTTTAAATGTACTTCCTCAAATATTTTGTTAAAATCTCCCAGCCTGAAAAGTGTTTCAGTTGAGTGGGAGGTGAAAGTGGGTTGTTTTCATGAAACCATCAAAAAGAGTGATTGGAAAAATAATCCGCAATTACAGTGTTTCCATCCTACAAAACAGAGTGAAAAAGAGGGCAGTCGTTTAGTGGAGGGAAACAAATTGGCATAATGTTGAAGCCAGCCTTGCTAAAATGTTCCTGACTTGCTTTTAAACGCTGCTGTCTCTGAAGTCTCATGCAGACTATGTGCCGTGGCTGTTGTTTGTGTTTTGGTTACATGTCTCAGTGCTGTGGTCTTCTGTGACCTCAGACAGGGGGGCTGTCTGGTTAGTGGAGGGATAAAATTTGGTATTCGTTGTGTTGACAGGACAAAAATCAAAATGATAATCTTGGTGTTTTGAAACAAGTGTAGAGTTGTAGAAGATGAGGGTTGGCTTGGTTTTGAATAGACATCATCAACCAAAAACCGAAATTACATGATTAAGTCTGCCCATAATAAAGTCTATGTTTTATTTCTATATTTTCACTTCATTCCCATTATCTATATTTGTTGCAATGACAAAATGAATTTTTTGTATCTTTATTCAGTTGAAGCGATTGGTTGGTGGGGCCTAAACAGGAAATAGATTAAAACTAATAAAAAGCCTTAGATATTGCTTGCTTTTCTCTTTCCAGAAATTAAATATATTAAAATCCTAATTTGTCAAATAACATTCTAAAGCCATTTTATATTTAACTATTTTTCTGTATATTTTTCTTTAACTTCAGTTGAGTTTTTTAGCCTAATGTTTATGTCTGAAATCTGACTGTGATTAATATAACTACTAGTTATATTTTGTAGTAAGCAAATAGTTTTACATAGCTAAATGCTGCAAAAAAATAGTTTACTTAAATAGAAAATTGTTAACTTAAGATTGCTGAAGGGCGACGTCAAGTACAAATCAGAGAATGTGAGCATTCAGCCCATGTATCTACTTATGTTTTTCAAGCCTGCTGCGCAGAAGGGAGTCCATGCAGAAAGGATTTATTAAATTCAGACATTGTACCTGCTGTAAGTGATAGATTTGAAGAGAACTACCAAAAATGGCACAAAAATAATAATCTCCCAAGCATGAGACATGACAAGTGAACAGCCATGAAGAAAAAGAATCCAGGCCGGGAGAAAATTGGATTTTCAAGAATACCTTGTTTCACAAAAAAGGGGGAAAAATGACCAGTCAGAATGTGTTACAGAAGCAGACTGGCTTTCATTAGTTGAGTCATTTAGCACTATTGAACCATGACGATGGCTCTGCGATATTATGTTAACCTCCTGTTTTACGTGCAGACTGCAGATTAAATGTAATTAAAGGGCTTTTGTACATTTTGTACTGCTTCCAGATCAGTGATGAGAGCCTTGAGTAGTGAGCATTGATAACCATCACTTCTGGTATGACTGATGCGTTATGGGATTGTGGAACAAAAGCCATGTGACATCAGTGTGTAGCTTAGTTTAGCATGCACTTCATTTAATGCCCTAGTTCAGCTTTGTAGATCAGTAAGTTTGCACTGTAAATGGAAATAAAAAGATGAGATGTATGGGGACAGATGTCACCTCAGGTGTGTTTGATAGATGAATGTTGATGTTTCTCTACTGAAGGCAAGACCTGCTGATCTGTTTACCGGGGGTCTCTGACTGGTGATCTCACAACATGCCGGGGGGCAGCCGAGATGCACACTGAGCTGTTTTTTTTAAATATGTTGTATAGATAAGGTTGCATAGATAATTACATAAACACTTTAATGGTTTGTTTGAGAAGCAAAAACGAAAGCCAGTCTCCACACAGGATCCATTTGTAGGCTTACGGCCCCTGCTGTGTTTTGTTTAGCTCACCCCTGTCATTTCTTGTACTCAAATTTCATTCAGGTCTAAGAATTTGTAAGCCGGGAAAATCGTCCGTGCTCCAGCAGGGCATTCAATGTTTCTTGTTACGTTTCTAAAAAAAAAGGAGAGACACGAAAACCTCAGAGGCTCAAAACCATCACCCCCCCAGCACCTCACTCACCTTTAAATGCATCATCACTCCCACCCTGCTGAAAAAACTGCGTCTGAGCAGAAAACCCCCCGCTGGGTGGGTGAGTGAGGAGGCAATAGAGTGGACATGATTGACTCTCCTCCACTCTGCAGTCCAAACCAGAAACCTGTCTCTGCATTGCCCACTCCTGTGCTAATTAAAGACTATTATCCAGCACAGCAGGTACAGCCTGAAGATAATTGTCCACAGCGACAACTAAACGTCCCAATCTGGAGGCTAAAGCACTGATGGTGGTGAAGGTCACCTGGTATTATGGAGTTAATGCACCAGAAGGCCTGTGTTAATCCAGAGTTAGGAGCGTGGGATATGTTGCCTGTTTTTATTTAATTTTACTATTGTGTTTTACTAATGACAACACATTTTAAACTTTGAACTTTAAATCTTTGGGTCATCCTAATTAATCTCCATTTTATTTAATCTTTAAGTTTTTTTAAACTTAATTAACAGTCAATTTATAAAAAATTTAATAGCCTTGTAAAGATTTTTGTATTTGATTTATAATCTAATATTTTTTTCTGTTGTAGAACAGCGTGTAAATCATTCAGTTCATTACATACATTACATACAGTCCCATTTATGGCTGTTTATACATCTCATCAAGACAAAATGAGCTGTAGATTGACTTGGAATGGCTTGAACTATTCATCTGTTTAATTTCATTCTCAGATAATGAAAGACGGCGTGTCTCACAGTGAATGTTTTTTAGAACAATAGCGGCCATTGTCTCTCGGTCATACAACTTATAAATGTAAAAATACAACTTATCTTGTTACACTAAGTATAACGCCAGTATTTCCCAGAATGTGCTGTATTCACAGCTGAGCTTATAGGGGAAAGAAAATGAAAAATTTTCTTTCTTTTTTGTCATGAAAAATTTAGTTTCCCTTGTTTTTTTTCAGTTTTTTAGTTGAACAGATATTCATTCAAGAAATATCCATGTTCATGTAACTCCATTGTTAGTTCAGTACCAGCTGAGCTACAGGAACTCTCCTTTCGGTTCTCAGGAACTCATTTACTGCATCTCTCTGTACAATGAGTTCCTGCAGTGCCACTGAATTCACTATCAACCTCTCGCTGTTAATGTTCTCCAGGTGCCTGTTTTCCTGTATTTAGTGTATCATGAGTTGAGACGGATGTATTGATCTTACAAGATTGATTTGGACAGAGATGATACAGCAACATTGCATGATTTATTCAAGTCTTAATATCCCAAGGCAGGTCAGTCTCACCAGGCATTGCTCCATAGGTATGCAGTCCTTTAATCATTGAAGATATCAGAGGGTTGTTAAAGTGCAAACTCTACTGTTTTAGTTCACAGGTGCTGTACGCTTCACTTAGACTAACTGTGATGCCCGTATATGAGGCTTTTGAAGTACAGTGATCTGTCACGCATGTGCAATTCACAGATAGCGCCTGCATATCCAGTGCAAAGACTTACATTTTAGTATCTTTTTGTTTTTTACCTCAGAGCTCTACATCAGGGGTTCAAAAATTCTCACAGCCTCGCCTGCATAACACAATTAAATCCTTAAAATACACTTTTATATCTTTAAAGATTTAATTTCCCTCCCAAGCTATCAGTGTATTCTGTCCAAAAGAACTAGACAAGAAGTTAGACAAGAAGTGGTTGTGTGGTTGACAGTTGACAGTGTGATGCGTGTTCTCATAGGCAGGCTGCTTGATTTGTGGTGCTGTGTTGTAAGGAATAAAAGCTTAAATTCTTAATGCTTAAATGAAATAAGCTCCACCCCTGACTGTTTAGTTACCCTGGTTGGCTTACGCTGCTGGTACGGAGGGTCAGTAGTCTGTCTGGACACTGTCAGCCAGTGAGCACTGGAGCACCCCAGCAGCTGCCCGATAATGAGACACACCGCATCAAGACATCAAACACATACAGATAGATAATTGAGCCCGGGGATTCGTCTGAAATTAGCCATTTTAAAGAACTTCCCTTAGTCACAGCTTCCCTCGATACACACAGAACCGAATCACGATAAACAACTAAATTATCGCATCCGCCAGAGGCTCAAATGCAGAAAACTGTATGCATAAATACTTGCGTTTGGCTGTTTTGTCAATACATTATCGACTGGATAAAATTCTCCCACTTTTAAGGCTTTCGGTGGCGCATGACCTGTTTGTTTGTGGTGCGGTGGTCCGTTGTCCTGCCTGGTTGGAGAAGGATTGATATTATGGCCGCAGGAGGTGGAGTGATGGGTACAAACAAAAAGCCACGGCCCCCATCTCCAGAGGAACAGGGGGCCGCAGCCATTTCACTTCACACTGGGTCACAATGATGTGCGGCGAAACCAGAATTGAAAAGACTTTTTATTAAGAAAAGAGGCATTTATTATTTATGGGAAGCTGTGTCGTAAAGAAAACATGAATGAATGAGTTCTCTCTCTTTTATTTTATTTAAAAAGAAACAGCCCGTGACATTTAGTTTTGTTTTGTTTTGTTTCAGTTGAGTGTCTTTTTTTTAACATTCAGGGTCTTGGAAGGACAAAATGAAGTGTAACAAAACAAAAGTAATAATAGTGGTAATAATAAAAAATAATTGGTATTATTGGAGAGCAGAGGCAGAAAGTTTTCTCTCAGATTTCTCTCAGATTTGCTCTGTTTTCTTGTTGATAAACTGGACTGATTTGATCACACAAATTAACTATAGTATTGAAATATCAAATATCTTTTATTAGTTGTTGTTGTTGTTTACGAGATACTGTTGATTGAATTTGCTTACAGTAAACACTTTATATACTTATTTTCAGCATACCTTTAACATACTTGTAGTCAACATTGGGGAACTGTCTTGAGAGAGTTTCAGTTTGCATTGATGTTCTAATTAAAGTAGCAGTTAATTATACTGGTTTAATAAGTGCTGATATCAGCTAGCAGTTTTAAAATAGTGGTATGTATTATTTAGTGGTATGTATTATTTCTATTATTTATAACATACCACAAAATATACTATTTAAAAGTATATTTGTTGCAATTTGACACAGTCTGCATGATGTAAATTAATCTTTAATAGTAAACACTGCAAGAAATTATAAGAATTTAGAATTTAAGGTTTCCTGTTTATCAGCATTGAAGCAGCTGCTTTCATCACAGGGTTTCAATCTCCTCATTCACTCCTGTTGGAAAAAAGACAACCAGTCAGATAATGATACAATCCTTGTCCATATTACAAGGGTGACCACAAGCTTGACCGTTCACTGACCCCTTAACCTCCCGACCGTCACAAATCAAACGAGCCGGAAAGCGTGAAAGAACCAAATGAAGTTGTTCTGGGCCGTCTGCTGCACACAACACGCTAATCACATTTTGATATACGGAGTGGTTTCCTCACACTTCAATAAAACATTATTCTGAAGGCCAGAAAGGTTTCAGGAACTAAATGAACCTTGACCCCTCCACTGAAGTTTTCAGAGCAAGTCCGTGTGTCAGTCAGAGGAAGCGGTTGATCCTCTGCTGGGTGATGCATTTACCCGTGGTGCAAAGTGAGTTTCCGTATGCTTGATGTGCAAACGGGCTCAGCCTGTCAATGAAAGCTCTTATTATGCATTGAAACCTCAGAAGATCATGCAAGGTTAGAGCGGCAGCGTGGAATCTGTGCATGCCTGAAGTGAACTAATGTTAGTCTCAAATCTTCCACATCCACAGCAATACATCAAAAGTGTAACTCAGTCTAACACAAAAAAAATGTTTGTACTTTTATGGCAAGATCTGTCTGCTTGAACAAAAAGAACAGGAAGAATTTTCTGTCTTTCTGTCTGTCTGTCTTTCTTTCCTTCCTTCCTTC
>JBAJNP010003550.1:0-38899 GCA_036877545.1 Yasuhikotakia modesta | reverse complement strand
TAGTTCAGTGTAGATTATTATTGTGCATTTGTTACAGTCCAAATGTTCAGTATATTGTGTCATATTCAGCATGCGTTCCTCATGTTCAAGCATGATTTATCCCCAGCCATGCATTTTTAATGATAAAGAATGTAAATAGTTAATCAAGGATTGTTGGTCATGTTTCCAAGCAGAGATATTATGGATGGCTGGTTGCCTTGTGAGGTTAAGTGCCCCATTAATGTGTGACATCACTCATTTAACCACAGTGAGATATAACAGCTTAGCATCACAAGTACAGAGAAAAAATTCAAGGAAAAGTGATTTCCAGCAAACTAATCCACAAAGCGTTACTGCAGTGAGCGTTAAACACGACATACCAGCAGTGCTGAGGTTTCCGTAACCCACATAAAGGTAATATTAGAAACTGTTTTAGCATCACACAATGCAGAGAGTTACATACTGTGAATCTGTGGTATGGCTGAGCAAAGCACAAGAATGGGTTAAAGAATCGAAGGCTTAACTCCAACCTATAACAATAACCCACATTTAGTTCATAAGCAAACCTTTTTATGGCCAGAGCTTTATAAACACACTGTGTGTTCTTTGTGGGAACTTTAAAGAACAGTTTTAATGAATTACAGATTAAATTGAATGGCACATTAGTTATTCAAAGCATGTCAACCAGACTGAACCAGAACCAGACTTTATGTATTTTTGATTTATATATTTGCATATCTAAACCAGTTTACAGAAGTTGTAACACAACAACCTTTTATGGCAAGACGTAAAAGGTCAGAGGTTACGCTAAAATGCATCTCACATTACTATTGGTCGAACCCTGATGATGCTGATGATGATGTCACAGTGAGTAACAGGTGAATGGAGATGCCCTTATTTCAGTGATCGTCTCACAGTCCGGCATCCAGACCTCACGCTCCTGCCAGGCAGATTTTTCCAGTGGCTGTGTAACTTGACAAGGAAAGGTATCTGTTTTGACACTTACACCTCTGTGAGGGTTAATTTTTAAACACAAGCCAGTGTCGCGTCAGTAAAATGATGATGTATTCCTCCACCCATTACGAATTAGATGATGTTAAGATATGTTGAAATTCACATGTGTTTATGTCTCAACACAGTTCCCACAAAGACTTTTAAATCTTACTTCCTGGGACAAGAAATCTACAGCTCTTTCAGTCCTCTCTGCTCTTTTATACGACTGTCTCTCTGAATAAAAGCTTCGCATGTGGGGGTGAACGATGACCTTTCAGTAATTTTGCCGTTTTATATAAAGTCACTACAGGCCTGTTTTCTGACATTCAACCAATTAACACTTCAGCCTGCAGGTCTGTGTTCAGCGTCTGTGTTCAGCGTCTGTGAAACTCTCCACCGATGGCTGCTCTGACGAAAACAATTAGCTGAAATGTCTGTTAACATCCTCATGTTCTCAGGTGACTGTATGGGGAAGAAAAACAAACTGTAATGTTTGATTAAGGGACGGTTTGGTTTGAACTGAAGATGGACTGAGATCAGTGATCTGCGATGTGGATATTTTACATCTCATTCACAACTCATGATAAACTACAGCACATTCATACACCACCTGTCAACAGTTTGGAGATTTTTTACTGTGCAATTTGTATTTGTATGTTCTGCATACGGCCTGTAACACACAAATATCACTGTTAAAATGTAGTGAAATGTAAAGTAAGTGTTTAAATTAATACATGTAGCCATGACATCTGCCTTTAGATGATAGCTATACTCTATATTGTTATGGGAGTTTTTAACAGTATCTGTATTGCATTATGAAACTGAAGTGACACGGTCTCAGGTCTGTTTTATGGACAGTCAGGAATGCATTTACCATTTTAATGATCAGACTCTAGCTTTGTTATATGTTATACATGCTGCCTGCTGTTCTGACGACAGATGCAAAGCTCTGTTGCTCCCTCTGGTGCACAATAATCGTAACAATATTTCAAATGCAATGCACTGCATAAGCAGGTCACGGTTAGACCCGTCTGGTGCTTTTCTGCGTTTGAGGGGGTCCCTCTGTGAATTCGCATTGCTTGGCAACAGTGAGAGAAACTCAAGTCTGTCATTTATGATGCAGGGAATGACTATAGCATGTGGTCTGTTCTGTTAGTCACAGATACTTGGGAAAGACCCCCAAAAGAGGGGAAAAGAACAGTGTTCAAATAAGCCCTCCAGGGTGTCCAGCTAGTGTCCTCCCCTCTCCAAGGCACCAGGATATCTGCAGAAGACAGGAAAATTAATCCGTTGTGACACTTACAATCTCTCACTAAGACTCGAGGCTTATAAAGTATTGAACAGCCGCTGTCTCCCAAAACTGTCCGCAATTCATCTGGAAGAAAGGGCTCAATGGGAGGCGCCAGTATTTAGAAAACAATACCTCATTCTCACCAGTAGAGGACAATGTTTTCAAACCATTCGCATTGTGAGGCGTGCAATGGATTAGTGCTTTGTGACATGTAAAAATATATTATAAAATGATCTAGACGTAACATTAAACAAATATTCACAACATGTTAATTGGAAATGAACAAA
Organism: Yasuhikotakia modesta; assembly: GCA_036877545.1. Lineage (NCBI taxonomy): Eukaryota > Metazoa > Chordata > Actinopteri > Cypriniformes > Botiidae > Yasuhikotakia > Yasuhikotakia modesta. The sequence goes on along the minus strand of JBAJNP010003550.1, from coordinate 36,349 downwards.
TAAACCATTGCCTGTATTATTGATCATATATAATATGGCTGAATGTGGAAAGCAGGTTGCAGTGGTGGGAAAGTTCAAACACTAATGGGTTAGTAAATGCCAAAGCAATTATTGTTAGAAAGTTGGGGTTGTAGGGGCTATACGAGGGTATGAAGGGGTCTGTGTGCTTCTCGTCTTCAGAGGCCTTAGAAGGTCACAACTTTGATGGTACAAACCGATGATTGTATCATTGACCCCATTTGACTCTCACTGTGTGTTTTGGGATGATTAACTTTCTCGTTTCAACACAGACATTCAATTTTACTTTATTAAGACACACTTACAATGACTACATATCATTACATTTAACGTCACGTAGTTAATGCATAACATCATTGCAATAATCGATCAAATAAAGGCAATTATTATTTGATTTGATCATATCATAAGAAAACTATTTAAAAAAGCGACAACAGTCATTTATAATCTATACATTTAATCTATATAATCCGTATTAATTATGTGAGCAAAACTCACATAAAGAGTTTATAGGAGACAAACTCAAGCGCAGAGACCGACCAATCAGAGGCCGCTTCAGCTGCTGATGACGTCAGCACACGCTGGCTCCCGGTGTCACTCACGCGATGACGTCACGCGCATTCCCAGCGTTTCCGGTGCGGGTGGGCGGGGCTCCGCTATCCCGGGTCTGGGAGCTTCGTCGGTTCGGGATCGCTGGACGAGGCTGAACGCGAATGCAGCCATATTCAGCCCTACCGAGAGGCGCACCGGCCCGCACGGAAAGGTTTACGTACTTTGACGAAAGCGCCCGGTTCCGCAGCGGGTTTTTGTAGATTAACGGCGCGTGTTGTGTCTCATTACCGGAGATTTCCAGCCGGGCGGAATGAGCGTCCGGTCATCCTGAGGCTCGACGGGAGAAAAGCCGCGACGCATCCCGCAAACTGGAAAGTGGAGATTTGACGGGATTAAGGCGAATGGAGCCCGAGCGTCTCCGGGACTGAGAAACGGCCGTAAACCGGCGCACGGCAGCGGGGCGATCGGCTTAAGTCTCCGGTTACACGAGCGCAATGTTGGGCACATTTTGCTAGCTGGCTAGCTGGACGGCCGGCTAGCGGTTGGAGTCAGAAACCAGCCGCACAAATACGGTTCCTGCGCACGTCGGTCTCGGCGTTTATTTTTGAGAACCGTTTAACGGCATCGTTCCGGGATCTGGGAGGGGTGGACGGACCCCACAGCGGCCGAAAATGTCTGCGAAGGTGCGTCTGAAGAAGCTGGAGCAGCTGCTGCTGGATCGCAGGGACGAGAGGTCGCTGAGCGTGGAGACGCTGCTGGATGTTCTCGTCTGCTTGTACAACGAGTGCAGCAACTCGCCCTTAAAGCGAGAAAAACACGTCGCCGACTTCATAGAATGGGGTAAGTTGGGGTAAATTTTGGCTGTGGCCTGCGTCTGGGTGTAAAAACCAGGGGGTGTCCTTCTGAAGCCCGTTTAAACGTTATTATTACGTTTGATCTAAACCCTTGTGATGCCCTGTGTGTGAAATCGACCCCAGGTTTTTAACATTTTGTCACGAGGATTTTAATGGCGTTGGGCTTGTAGGTCTTGTTGATGGGATGCTATTGTGCCTTAAGTTGTAACTGTTTCCATGAAGCATATTTAATGTAGGGAGGTGTGTGTTAAAATCTGAGGTTTATTTTGTATGCAGGTCAGATGTTTTGTATACAGCTGTATACACACCTGTCTAAATGCAGATATTTGCGTGTGTTATGCATCTACATATATTGTGCATAAAGGTCTGGCGTGTGGATGGCATTGTAAAATAAGACAGTGGGTGTGTTAGCTATTGTCTGTGATGCAAAAAATGTCTTCAACATATTTGCGTCCTCCGTGTCAGAATTAAGGGTATGGTGTCATGGCCTTGTATGCTTGGTGAAATGCTTGGAAAAGACTTCAATTATATAAGACATGACACATTTTAAGTAAACAGATTCCACTTGTGTGTTTTAAAAGGGCTGGGCGCATTATTTCTGTATATGTTGTTTCTGTTGAAGATAGTTTCTCATTCTGACCGGATTGTCTTTTATTTAAAACCTTGTTAAGATTGTATCGTAATAGAAACTGGACTGAAGTGTAAACCAGTGGTTCAGGAGAGAAGCCCGTTTCAGACTCTTCCCTGTGTTGGTTTTGATCCGAGCAGTCAGTGACTCTGTGTCGGGTGTGTGACTGACGTCAGTGATGAGATTACAGTCCAGTGAGTCTGTTTCTGTAAGACCGCCACTGTCCTCACAGAAACCCGTCACACGCAGGTGTCGCCTCGCATCCCATCAGTGTGAGCGCGCTGTAGTGTGACCCAGTTTCCAGGAGTCATAAACTGCTCTCATCTCAGGCCGCACGCTTTCTTGTGGCGCCCATGATATTGTGGTTTTATGGCCATGGTATTATGTTATGCTTGTGCCGGTTAACACAACTGATTGACTGAAATGACTGTAAGTGCAGCATTAGCAGATCGGCTGATGTCGATATATGCGCTTTAGCGTTGAGTAAGTGTTTTAGCATTCAGGTCTACTGTTTAATTTCATCTGGACAGCAGATGACAATCAGTTTAGCGCAATCCACGTTCTTTGGATTATAATAATTTATAATGTTTTGTTCGTAAACATGTTTTCCTGTGAGATCCAGTGAGATTTGCACCTCATTATCACTGACAGACATATTGACCGTGCCTCACATTCTGGTATTGACCAGATCTGTTAGTTCACAGTCCATTTCATCTCGCTAGGGCTTTTTTCCAAGAGTTCTGTGGAGACGAGCTGAGACTGGAGAAATTCCTGCAAAGTGTTGCACAAGAAATGCTATTGAACCTGAATTAGCGCTATTGCACACGAGTCCATTTTGTTATGTGTAGGAGCCTGACAGGAAGTCAAGCGTGGCTAGTTTATAAATTTATGACATGCCTTTTAAAACTCCTAATAACAGAGTTCCTAATAGCACACTTTGATAAATGCAGTAAGCAGGGCACTTATTAGTCCTTGGAATGTTGTTTTAGAAACCCGAGTGAATTTACTTGACAGGAACAGTTTTTTCCTTAAAACAGGAAGCAGGGCATTTTGAAGGACTTGTCTTCTCTTATTTCCACATAGCCCACGGGAATTAGTTATGTTACAGTACCTGTCAGTCTGTTGCGATATTGGTATTGGGGGAGGAGTGTTGTCGTGCAGAGAGCTTCTGATTGGACAAAAACTGTTCTGGTGCAGCATCAACATTTTTGCTTTGTTTTTTGTGGAAAGAGACTTTAAATATGTTTATCTTTTAAAATAGAAATTTGGCAACATTTGGGAGTACACTAGCATATTGCATTATACTTTAAAGGTCCTGGGGTCTTTAAAACCCCTGTTTTCTGTGCATTTGGGTTCATAGGCACTGCATAGCGTTACGAGCCGGTCTGCCAAGTTCAGTGGGCGACACATGAGCAGAATGCAGGTGTTTATGGTTGACTTCCTGTCTGACAGCAAACTGAAGACTAATTAAAGGAGTGGATTAAACTGAATAAACACCTCGGCCAGTATTTACCCTTCATGGCAGGTTTTGACGTGAACACCCAGTGTTGTCACGGTTGCTGAATGCATAGACTTGGACTGTAGTTTGCATGCAATGTGATAGTATGTATTGTATTTGGTAGCATTGTGACAAATGAAAAGCATATATGCTTGGGGCACACAGATTTTTTCGTGTTTATTTAGGCCAATTTGTTATGGGCCTGGAAACTTTTTGTTGAGTTAGTTTTCTTGTTGGCACGACAGTGTATGTTGTGTTTTGACGTTCATGTGACAGTCAGCTGTGCTCCACCCTGTGCAGAACAGGCATTTAAAGTCTCTGTTTAGACACGTGCATTTAAGCTAAACATTTTAGAAGCAATAGCTCAATTGGGAAAGCGTTGTGCTTGCAACCCCACGGTCTTGGGTTTAATTCCCAACAGAACTCTAGGAAAATGTAACTCTTGAGTGCATAAACTTTAAATACAGACATCTGCCAAATGCATAAATGCGATATGAATGCCATCGAACCTGTGATTGCTGTAGCAGTCACACCCAAAATCTCAGCTTTCTTCCAGTGGTTGTACACAAACAGCGTAGCGTACGGCTCACGCTAGTGTTGTACCAAAGCTGCAAAGCAGGTTATGCCTCTCTATTGTGTTTCACCTGTGTAACAGGGAGGGGGACCAGTAACTGCTAGCGTCTGCACGTCAGATCAGTGCCAGCCTCAAACATCAGCAGCGGGGGCTTCAAACGAAAGACTCCCCCCCGTGAGCTTCCTGCCTCCACCTCTGGGTCTCAAAAGAAGGTCTTAAAGGCATCTTTGACATTAAGAAAACAACCCTGGCGTGGTGCAGAAATCTTCTTTTTGTGTTGCGGTGTTTAGCAGATGCGCATTTGCGTCTTTTTTCGTTAGTCCCACTGGTGGGAGATGGTGTTTGACTAACCTACTTTCACGGCAATAATAACTGATATCAACAAACTAGCGCTGCAGTTATATACCAATGAAGGAATCTAGGTTTCTATGATGGCTGCTGTTATTAACAGATTCATACCTGTTGTGTCAATTGTCTTTTTAAACCCTTTCAATAAAGATTAAAATTTGCATTTGAATCAGTCTGTAATTTAATTGAATTATAAATTGAATTATGATGTTATAATATTGTGATGGCAGCGTTTGTAGTGTTGACAGGGCCATTATTCAAAAGTTGAAATTATATGCAGTGACACTGAAGTATATGCTAAAGCTGTCATGTTTCTTTGTGGATGTAATTTAACATTTGAATAACGTTGTTAATTAATGCTGCCAAGAGTTGTAATGAAATGAATGAACTACGGTGACTGCCGGCTGTAGGTGACAAAAGTGCGTAAGCTGCAGTTTTGGCCGTGTGCTGTGTTAATACACCAGCCCTCCGCAGCTTTGCCTCTTTAAGTCTTGCACCTGCTGAGATTTTCAGTTTGCCTCAATGTTAAAACATTCCTGGTTGTAGTTGTGACACGCACGCCGCTGAAAAGGCCTTGCCCAGCGTTTTTTGCTTTTATGGTATGTTAAATATCATTACTGTCCTTGTTAATGGAAACTCTTCTGTTGGAGCTGAACTGTAGAGAAGTTTTCAGTATGTTTTGTGTTGCCTAATTTGAAACCTCATAACACGGGGCAGTAAACCGCCGCTCCGCTCAGCAAGATCAGCCATTATATGCTTATTAGACAGAGTTGTAAACTCTTCAGCCTAATTTTACTGTTTACACTCACACAGATGTTGTAACCGCTGGTAACACAGATATTAAAGCAAAATAGCAGCTTTAACTGGTGAACAATAACAATGTTTTGTTGATCAGTCGCTTTCAGTGTAAAGGAACTGTGTTCATAGCAGCTGAGCCCTTATTGAATAATTTTATTCTCTTATTTTATAATAATATCTCTGTGTGTATGGGGAATTTTTGGTGCACATCTGATTTTCTTAAGATAAAAGTGCACAAATGTAAAGAGATGTATAATTCTGATTTATTAATCTGATTTATAATCTGTTTTTATGTTTCCTGTAAGTTTTTAGGGCAGTTGTGTTCCTGTCCGACCAGACATTGATCCAGTTACGCTTCACACTTAAAGCAGGAAATGATCAGATTGCAAATCGCTATCGTGCCAATAACTCTGTTACATTGGAGACGTCTGTTATGTCGCCGTCCAGCGCACAGACCCTTGCAGGCTGTGGAACACCATCTGCCCAAACGGCCTGTCTGGAGAGAGGCATCGTATTTCCACAACGCGGGCCACCCTGAATTAGCACATACCACACTGACATGCACTGCGTGTTTTGGGAGAGGAGTCAGGATGGGGCTTGTGTCAGGAATGTCTTTCAGACTAGCGGTGTTCAGCTCAGAGCTTCACTGGTGTGTTAATGAGACAGAAGACGAGGGGTTTGGTGCGTTGTGGTCTCGCCGCGGCGTTCACCGGATTATAACGCCATTGCTTCAGAAGCTCGTATGATGTTTCAGAGATGTTGTTCTTTGGGATTTAAAGTCAGCTGACCTGAAGCAATGCCTGGACTAAAGAGAATTCCATTCATTCCTGCTAATATCCTCCCCCAACACCAGGCATGTGTCGGTGATCTCCGCTCCCCCTCGCACCCCCTCCCCATTCAGGCCGGCGGCTGCAAGCCTGACACAGATTAGCTGTCCAGCTCTCGTGTGTGTTCCCCTTACGATCGACCTGACGGAGACGCCTCGACTCAGAGGAGCAGTGTTGCATACATCACGTGCTGTAGCGATGTGAGACGGTGTGTAATTGTCAAACAGACCAATTGTTGTGAAGTATCATTTGGCAGGTTCATCTGACCATGAGCCAACAAGTTTGGTCAATGTTTTAATGGCTACATGTCTTAACAGTGTGTTTAAAGCGCAAGATGGCTGAAGTGTGGCAAAGGTTTAAAGATCTTTTGAGTGTTTTACTCTGCAAACTCTTCCAGTTACCACACAGGATGCTAATAAAAGAAGGGAGCTAGGCTAGGCTTTTGAATGTTTTGTTTACCTCGCCATCGTCACCGGATGTGTTGTGACATAAATTGACATTTTTATGTCTATTGTAAATGCACTTTTATAAGGATCGCAGGCACAGACTGTTCTGCAACATCATTGTTTTTGCCAAACAGTTTTTCTTTTCAGGATTTGATGGAGAGCAAAGGTGGGCTCGGCTTTTCCTGGTTCAAGGTCATTCCGGCACACAGAGTTACGTCTGTCGTGCCTGAACAACTCCTGTAAATGTTTTTCCTCTCCCTCGAGCATTTTGACTCACCCGGTCGGTGGCTGTTTTGTCGTAACCGCTTAGCATGTTTCTCCTGCGTTCCCTCCCAGAGCTTGACAATAAAAGTTACATGCCAACCCAATTAAATGGGATAAATTGCGTGCAGTTTTGCAGGGTAACTGCATGCCAGTACCTTTTTGGCTGCAGTTAGCAGTTGCATTCTGATCCAAAAACACCTAGCTGCACATGATGGATGTGACTTGCGTAAATGTCTCAACAGCTGAGGAATGAATAACACAGAGGCTCCGTTCTGGAGACGCTCTTTGTCTTTTTGGAAAGTCACGGACCCATTCATGCCATTGGTGACTGTTACCATCGGGTCATTCGTGGTGGGAGGCAGCCTGTTTTTTCCTGCCGTTTATTTCTGTCCTCTACATCTTCATTATTGTGCAACACGCTGGAATCTGATTTAATGTCTGCACAAATATTTTAGTTGTTTTTATTGCAGGATCTGTTATGGCAATACAAGCTGCAGTCTTAAATAATGTTAATGTTCGTTTAAATCTCAGTGCTGTTCAGATAATGACACCGCAGCCATTGTTGTAGTTTTTGTATTGTTGTGTAATTGTTGTGCCACAATGCACACAAATCAGCTGTTTAAAAAACAACAGCCGTGTTGTTATTCTGACAATTTTAGCTTGTAAACAATGACTTAATTTGTAAATAAATAATGAAGTAATTGTAAACAACTAGTATTTATTTGTTTTTTAATAAAGCTGTGAAATGTTTGTTTAAAAAAAATGACATGAAACTCCCTGAACTCAAAAAAAGTTCAAAAAAGCCTGTGTTTGAATCAGACCGTGAAACTGAGGAGGGGATTGTAATAATGCGGCTGTGTTGAGCTTTTTTATTGACAGTTTTGGTTGTTTAAGGCCACAGAAGCAGAAGTGGGTTTCTTGGTCCTGATATGAGGAAGTTGTTGATGTGATTTTTTTTTGTGCTTGAGAAACCAGCATTAACTCTCCAGGCGCTCAATGTAAAATTAGGATGTTAAACCAATTATTTAATCAGCGCAGAGGTGCAAGTTGGCGTCTCTACATGTTTGTCAAAACGGTTCAGACCTCAAGCTAACAGACCTCATCACTCGCTAGCCTTGATCCGCTCTACCTGTCATTACTACCGGACCCTGAGCGAGAGCTCTGGTGATCTGGAGAGGGGATCCATGCCCGGCAGCGGCCGGCCCAGCAGGAAACTGCCAGCTAATGTCTGGTGGGGGCTGGGAACGCAGGGCAGCTGGTGCAGGATAATGGATTAACCCTGGGCGGGTCCGTCGTGCTTTTACCCCCTGCGTACAGCCCACCCACCCCCCGCTTTTCTTCCCTTTCAGCCTCTGAACGCCCATCAGCCATAACTGTCTCGGGACGACCCTCTATCAATGTTTAATAAGGCATTTTGTGGCTGTCGGTGTCGCTCAGCGAATGAGGCCATTAGTGAGACGATCGTTATGACATTGACAGAACCTGAGTGTCTTTAGTGTTGCTAGTATTCTAGCAAGAGTCCTCACGCTTACTGCCTTTGTTCTTTGCACTAAATATATAAATATAGATGTTTGTTAATCTGTTAAGAACCGCTTGAATGTTTATTAAGCTGTTGGGTGTTACCAGAGGCATTGTGAAGTGATGAGATGAATCGCTGTGCTCTGTCGTGGCTGAAGGGCAGGAGGTCTCACCAAGTCCCCAAGTGAAGATTTGACAACCTGCCAGCTATTAACCCTACAATTAAAAGATTTACTGTTTTTACACTCGAACACACATGTGCATTGAACGGTTTTTGTATGTGTGATTTAAAACCAAGTGCAAATCATTTCTGATGTCATTGTTGATGGATATTATCAATGGATCTTTATGTTTAACTTCACAAACTGATTTGGAGATTTCTTTCCCGTTCAAGAAGGAGATGAACTAATATGACAGGGAATAGCTGCCTGGTGTTGTTGCCAATTTGGTCGTCATGTGAGCGTCCTCACAGACTCCAGAACTACAGCTAAAGAACTACATCTACAGCAGACACAGAGCTACAGGAAGTCTAATGTGTCCAATCAACACAATCTCACATCGCTTTGTATTTTACATTTTAGCCATTTGATGGCTAATTCATATCAGTTTGTATGATCTCATTTGTACATTTTCGTACTGACTGTTTGTACCCCATTAAGGGGTGGGCAACCTCATACTGACATGTATTCTTAAAAACACATGTTTTTCTACTATGTGCATCTTACGAATTTATATAAAACTGCCAACTTTGTAAAATAGTTACTTAAAATAGTTATTTCCCTGTGTGATCATGTTGTTGGTTCTTTTCATTAATTTGTATATTAAAAAATTATCCTAGTTTACATTTCTCGCTTTGTTAGTCCTGTTAACCTAAGATAGCTGTTGTTTTTTTTGGTAAATTTGAAAGAATAGTACATCACCGTTATCACATCTATATGTAGCTTTAATGCTGTATTTTCGTGAGTGCAAAACCAGGCTGTAGATTTCACCTAGTTAGTTTATATTTAGAGATGAGTTAGTATGAATTGGCTCCACAATAAGCGTGTGTCTGGGTTTTGCAGCTATAGATGTATTTAGGTCAGCGTCATGTGACCGAACAGCCTCAGACGGTTCTGATGTAGCTCGTGAGTTTGGAGCCCTGAAGGTCCGTGTTCAGAAACCCTTTGAGACACTGTTTGGTTTGTCTCGCGTCTTGTGAAATGATGGCAGCCTGAGTTTTCTTCTCTGTGTAAATATACTCGTCACTCATTGGCTGAAGGTTTATCTACAGCTGAAAACTGGATGTTTAGCAGTTATTGGTGCACAGATACAGGCTTTCTGAGTGCATTATACATCCAGTTATACGGTCTCAGACTGGTGCATTGGGTTAAATCAGCTGTCGGTTTGTAACCACACCTAACACTTTGAATAAGGTGCAGTACTTTTATAGAATGCGTTCAGTTGTACTTTGTTCGGTGTCAGACGTTTAATCTTTTTAAAAATATGCTAATGTATGTCACTTAAGATGCACACGCAGCCGATCAATAAATAAAATATGTTACCAGGGAGAATCAGGTTTTGAGCAGCACCGAGCTCAAAGCTGAACACGGTCCTACAGTCCACCGTGTTCAGGCGGCTTGCACAATCTGCAGTGTTTGTTACAAGCCTCGTTGTAACGTTTATTAAATCTATAAACATCATTAAGCAGCTCTTTGTGCTGTCTGTTCTCTCCGTTAATGGTTCTTTATGTTTGGGTCTTACACAGAAGAATTTTTTCACCGAACGGTGTGGGCTGTGTTCTGGAGACCCAGATGGTCGCAGCTGTGTCTCCAGGTCCAAACAAGAGCCTTCACATGTTCTCTGTTGTGAAACGTCACTTTCGTTGAGTGAATCCGCTGTGAATGTAAAAATAACGTTGCAGTGATTCGGCGAACGGTCGCTCTGTCCTGCCGCTCGTACGATCAGGATGTTTTGAAAGCGTCTATCTGTAGTTTAGCTCAGAGACACGTGCTGCTGGGAAACTTTCCATCCTGAGAGCCAGCGTCGTTCAAACGGCAGCTTCTGTGTCAGTGTGGAGCGATTTGCGTCCTCTGACTGATGTCATAAATCAAACCTGTTATTGCTTAAGATTCACAGCGTCGTCACACAACTGGAATCATGTTTTGTATGTTAATTTTTTGATCGAGAGATTGCGCTACCTCAGCTGTAAACGGTGCAGTGTGTTTGTGTGGCACCAGTGAGCCGTGATTTGCTGGTAAATATTTAATTGTGTGGTATTGATTGGAGAAGCGGAGCTCCGATAGACAGCTGGAATGAATCAGTCTGTATAAACTTATAAAGTTTAAAGCTCTGAGCTTTAGTATGTCAGTGCAGGCGTGTCCTGCAGTAAGAAATGCGTCTGATGTGATGATGTTTAGGTATTAATGAGAGATGCAGCAGCCGCAGTGAGTAATGTGACATTTAAACATGCTACATGATGTGACACACAACGGAGAGTTAAGCTCTACAGCTTGCAGATCTATAAAGAGTTACTTCAACCTTGTTGAATTAGCATCTTGTTTGTCTTATGTTTGTGTTGCAGAGATGTATTCACACCTGTCAGTTTAGCTAATGTGTTAGTGGACCTGACTCACATCTCACAGCGTTCATTTTGGACTCATGTGAGTTGTTGAACAAACCACTGAAGAGTCCAGCCAAACATTTCAGAAAGCTTCACTTTCATTTTGAAGTGCAACAAATAAAATGTAATTTTTAGCATTTCAGTAGCAGACGTTTCTACATGGGTAATTAATTGGAAACAATACAATTGATCTGTTTTTTGTTTATTTCTTATTTAAACCAGCATAATATTTCAAGTCACATTTACTGCATTAAGCTAGTAGCTTTAATTTTATTATCAGATCCATTCAAAAATGTCAAAACACAAAAATAAAACTGTCTGTATCAGAGCTGAACAACCAGATCTGTACTGTTATCAGTACAGAGGCAGTACAGAATAATTTAGTGTTTTTGTAATGCTCAAAGTTACACTTTTGTCTTTATGTTTGTCTTGGCGGCAGGAGAGCTTGTTTTCGTGTTTAGCGATTTAGTGACGTTCCAGTACTGAGTGTGTGAGAGATGAGTGTATTGTATTGTAATCGAGAATAAATGACCTCGAGATTTAAAGAATGTTCTTTATATTTTGGGCTGAGAGGATTATCAGATTACATCTATGAAAAACAATGCATGCAATTTTCAATATGAAAAGCGGTTTTATTCCCCAAGGAGTGATTTTAAAAGTATTATGTGTAGTAATGTATATTTTCTGGCCCAGATAATGGCTGTGAGCATAAAACATTGTCCATAGCAACCAGTAAACATCGGTTACCATGATTTGAACGTGTCAACAGGGGAAGATTAATTCCTGCATCCACCCATTTTTAACCCAGTGGGACCCTATCTATAGAAATCCTCTTACTGTCGCAGGCCTGGATTGGGTTTGGTGGCAGGTAACTCCACAGGCTATTGGTATTGAGTCTGGTTCACTTTGCATTGCATTCTGGGTAAGTTCAAGAAAGGTTACTTGCAGTTTAATATGATAAAACTCAGGACGAGATTTAATGCAGTAAATGTCCCCTTGAAAGTGCTCACTGCAGCAGTCTGGTGCCTTTCTAAATAGTTCTTTGTTTTTCAGTGAACTATTAAAAATCAAATGCTCTAAATGTTGGGAGGTCCGTAGAGGCCATACAATCAGATCTGAGCTGATGAATTCAGCAGTCTTGGCATTTTGTAACCAGTGTGAAGTGAATTAAAGTTTAATTGTGCTGTTGGGCTGCTGTTAGATTCTGAATAAGCTGTAACGTCTGAGTTCGGTCCGAGCCAACAGGGTTTCCCCTCTTCCAAAGCTGTCAGTAGATGCTGGTTCACCACAATGGATCCTCATGAAAAGCAGATGAGGTTCTTTCCGTGCGGTTCTGAGCGCGTGGTTCCGGCTCAGACACGGGCCTGGTGTGTGTTTGGAGTTTAGAGCCCTTATGAGTGACATGAAATGTAGTGTACACTGTTTAGGGTGCTGTGTTTCCTAAATTGCCTTTCTACTGCTCCATTGGGTTTGATGGGTCACCGGAGGCTCACCTACATTCTGATGGTGTAGCGGCAGCGATCCGACTCCATCACAAACACAATCAATCACACACATGCTGTCATGGGACTGATGGGATGTGATTTTTTTTATAGGACAGTTATCACGGCCCTAATGCATGTTTTATTGGTGGGTGGTGTGTCCAAAAAAACAAAAGTTGAAAGAAAAGGGCTACATAATTTATTTTATGATGCTAGTGTTTGTAGTGACTGTAAATAATTTGTATAGTAATGTTCCTAATTTGATATTATGTAATTAATTATATAAACTTTATTAGACGCTAATGGATATAAAAATATATCTCACACTCTCTCTTTCTCTCTCTCTCTCTCTCTCTCTCTCTCTCTCGCTCTCTCTGCAGTGAAGCCATTCACAACAAACGTGAAGGAGATGCGTCTGCACAGAGACGACTTTGAGATGCTGAAAGTGATCGGCAGGGGAGCGTTCGGAGAGGTAAGAACTGGGAAACCACCCTCTGAAATCGTGCGGTTTGTTTGGTATTCCTGAACTTTGTTTTTGTGACCCATTTCGCGCGTCCAACGAAAACCTCAAACTATCAGCGCAGTAATCCTGCGGCCCTCCAGCATCGTATGCAACCACAAACTTACTCCATCCTCTCATCTTATTTTCCCCGCTCCTCTCGCCAATTCCCGGGGTCCCGGCCTGCCGCTGGACTGCTGTTCTTGGGTCGGCACAGATCCGGGTGTTTTCGGTGGTTTGTTTAACAGTGGAATGTGCTACTCGTTCCTGCTGTAAAATGTTTGTTCTGTTTTTACACCAAATGTAATTTTGTTTTCATCACACTTTGTGTTCAGTTTTATTTGCTTGTTAATGTTTTCCGTTTATTCATTTGTTTCTCTTATCTAAAAGGGAATTAGAACCTTGTCCCATGTTGTTGTGTTTTTATGTCATTATTTAGACTTTTATCGCTTTATTAGTTTAAGTAGGTTATAATTTTGAATGAATGTGCAGGCAGTGTTTATACTATAGACTATTTAACAGTCGATTTAATTGTTAGCAGCAAATAATGATTAACATTTTCGCACACAGACTGTCGTTGTGAAGAATGAAAGCTGTTTTTTAAAGCCATTAATTCTCAGACAAGCGGCTATGAGCCGTGCATTAAATTATAATGAGCGTAAACAGGAGCGCTGGATTTCATTTCAGCTGCGAGTTCATGTGAACTTTGAAATTTAATGGTGTGTAACAGAGTTCAAATAATCTGCTGTATTTCTGGAGGTTAAGATGAGTTAGCATGTGGCGCCAGAGAACATCAGATACTTATCATGAGATACTAACACATTTATCTGTTACTATTATTCCTCTCATGTAAATAAATGAATGTTTATTTTATGACTCGTCTCTGCAGCAAAATGCCATTAAAAAATTCTGCTTTATTTCTACTTTTTTTAGAAAACAAAGATGGAATCAGATTTTAAGTTAGGTAAGATCTGTCTGATTCGTGGTCATGTGATCTGGGTTTCTTTGTTCACCCGTCTGTAAACCGATTAGTTGTTTGGTTGGGCCTGATGCGATGACTGAAGCGGCAGGAAAGAGGACGTTCTTGTGAACGGATGATTTGTTCATCTAACACTCGTTCTACAGAGTTCTTCTCCTCACAATAGATTCCTGGCAGGAACGTCCGCGGTGGCACAGGAAGTGAGGCGGGCCGTGCAGCTTCCAGGAAAGACTCAGGAAACCAGGACGTCTCTGAGGAATTACTTCGACAAAAATAGTGTTTCGCTTTACATGCAATCTGCACCGTTCTGCGTCCCCCAACCCCCTGCTCCCCCCTCAGCCACCAGAACCACAGTAACCTTTTTCACAGTCCCTGGACTTTCCTCTGTAACGAGTGTTTGATGACTCGGGTCTTTGGGTTTTTACCATAAAGCCAGTCTATTGTTAGCTTTGGATTGTTAGCTTGTTGTAGCTCGCGTCGGTTGTGGACGACTCATGTGTGATCATTGTGCTGGTGTTTTGTTCTTCCCTCAGTCGATTTCCTGCAGCGCTAACATTACAGGATGTACTTCCAGATAAACCTCCTGCATTTCCTGTTTGTGATCGATGCCGATGTCCCGGCTAAAGGCCTGGACTAGAGGAGCGCTTTAAAGAATAGTTTAAAGAGTCTCACATTGTTCCAAACTTTCCTTCCTCCATTGAACACAAAAGATGTTTAGCAGCTTAGCATGTTTTCACATTTTTCACATATTGGTGAGTTTTAGCTGAAAACTTTAGCTGAACTTTTGAATGTTTTAGGTCTGAACGTTTTAGGTAGAACATTAAGGTCTCTGAAGTCACAGCGGCTATGTGTGATGTGACTTCAACCAAAATGTATGGTGTCATTCATCTAAAACGCAGTGATTTGACACATTTTGAATGATTAAATACCATGGCTAAGAGTTTTTAAAAGATTTTCAGTAAAAGGCATTTTTACTGCACCAGAAATTAAGGAGTCATACGTGTTTAAAATGACCAGATGTTGAGTAAATTTCATTTTTAGTCAAGCTATTTAAAGACTAGCTCATGTTGTCGTTCGTGTGGTTGTCACACGTCATTCGGTGACACTCCTTTCTGCCTCGCCTAACGCTCAAAATAATTGCTCTGTTGAATAGAATAAGAAAGAAAACATGGGAGTGGAATCCAGAGGAACTGGAATGAGGCAGAGATTTTTTACATTATGTCACAGTGAGTCATGACAGGGGCTGTAATGGCGGCTGCGCAGTCAGGGCTGTATGTGTGAAGGGTTAGCGCTGATCTCTTTATCTGTTGTACTGAATCACTCACGAGGTGAATGTTTGGGTCAAAGTACACGGCAGAATCAGACCACCCGCTTGGTTTAGAGAAAATATAAGATGTCATTTTCTCAGGTACCCTGTCAGGAATTCTTGTACACTAACCTGTATGAGAGTATGAGTGCAGCTTAAAAAAGGCCCAGCTGTTTATTACTGAGGGGATACTGGTGTCTCCAAAGCAGAGTTAATATTGTGTGGTGTTGACCTGGCCGATATTAAATCTAATATAACTCAAAAGATTGGAAATGAGTTATTTAAAAAAAAGCTAGTAATGCAATGTTTCTGTCTGACAGAACTTTATTGGATTTTGAGATGTGTGATATGAGATCTGTTTCTCTCTCTCCAAGCCACATATAAAAACAAACTTTTGGTCATTTGTTGAGGACTTTTTAAATGCACACTACACAGACATTAAATTGAGAAAAGTGACAGCAATAGTTTTTCAGCTCTCATATTGGAGTGTGTTGGTATATAATTACACCTGCACTCAGCATCCATACTGCTGTATGGATCATTATCATTCAGTACATATAGTTTACATACATGACCTCTGGCAGCGTGTCTGTCATTCGTCCAGTCAGGTGTAAGCGTGAGGCCGCGCTGGTCACCAATGTTACAGTTTCCTTACGCACCTCCTGTGTTGTAAATCAGGTCAGACTGATGGTCTTTGTGGATGTGTGTCTATAAAAGGAGAGAGAGAAAGAGAGCAGGACACTCGGAGGGAGGAGGAATCGGGGCTTTCTGAGCGCCCAGGGTTTGTTTTTGTAATGAGGTCAGTTATCTGGTGTGGTTGGAAGCCTGACTGATAAAGACTTTGTGTGTGTGTGTGTGTGTCTAAAGCCTCTGATGTTGTTGTCAGTGTACTTTTCAAATACTTTGAAACACACACACACACACACACTCAAAGAGGGAGTTAAGGTGCAGAAAACACCAGCATTATTTGCGATCAGTATGCAAAGTTTCGTTTCCGCTCTGCTAAAGCAGCACGTTGTGTTATGTTGGCGAGGGACTGTGTGCGGGTGGTACTGAGGGGTAAACGCACATCATGTGATGTGGCAGTAAGGCAAAGTACAGAGAAATACATTCAGACCACTTGACTTGGAGAGTCACAAATAACCAGTGATGGAGCGATAGCAGAATAACAAGTTTGTTTAAACATATATTCATATTCATATATCCTTTCAATTTTCCCCAAACTCTCCTGGGGCGAATATGACAACCTGTGTGAAACAGGTTAAAATTATTCAGTCATTGTTTGATGAAAATCTTTCACTTTGCCATATGGTAAAATTACATAAATGTTAATAAATGGCTGCTGTCTAGTCCTTTGGTTAAAAGTCATACAAGTTTGAACTGACCTGAGTGTTGTGGACAGTTTTCATGGTTGGCTAAGCTATGTTTTCAAATCATGGGGCTTAAACAAGTGCCACAGTTTGTGCTTTTAATACCTTTAAAATCATGGGAATTGAAGAGGGAAAAAACGCTTGTCTCCTCCCAGTGCCGTGTTCTCCTGCAGGCAGGGTGTTTGCTCTCCACCCCGGGTGAATAAACCTCCAGCCGGACACTCCTGCAGTCATTCGCTGTCCTGGTGTTACTGAGTCACCCCTCCTGAAGGAAACACCTCAGTCACTCTCACACACCCTCAGTTGACATTTGTTGACGTGGTACGGCCCTGTGGTCTGCATTATTCGATCCATGGCGGCCATCCCTCTTTTGTGGTCAAAATTCAGCTCTCAAATCTCAGGGTTCCTGTTTTTTACCCTTCAGAAGCATCAAAGATCAAAAGCGCCTCATTCACAGATTCGGTTTCCCCACAGGGATTCGCGCTAAGTGGGCCACGAGTGCATACATGAATAAATAAGGGCGCTGAAAGCGGTCAAATTCCCCGCAGCCTCCGAATCACGCTGCGTTTTGGTTTGTTTGTATGCATTGAATGACCCCCTCTCTCCCTCCATCTGCAGGTTGCCGTGGTGAAGATGAAGCACACGGAGCGTGTTTACGCCATGAAGATCCTTAACAAGTGGGAGATGCTGAAGAGAGCTGAGGTAAAATCTCTGTTTCAAACCACACATGCTACAGAAGATTAAATCATGGGAACAATATTTGAAATCTGGTATTGAAAACAATGTTTCTGTCTGTGTGAATGGACTCCATTATTCCATTATATGTGGTCATTTTTGGAGTCTGGAGTTCTGATCCACCTACAGAGGCTGTAGAGAGGGCAGTATAGCCGGTACCAGACCTCATCCGAAAGGCCAGATGCCACCAAATGGCTGGAAGGTCTAAAAGAGTCTAAAGTCATTTTTCTTTCTACTTAAGCTCCTTCCTGAGCCAGTTTGAGGCAGATCGGCTGTGAAAGTGACTGCAGGCCTCCCAAAGGCATGTCAGAAGAACTCTGTCAGTTGGGCTTGTCAGTAATCCTCTGAGCTTCCCGTGGCTTCTTTCATTCCTGCTTACGCTTCCAGAAAGTCCCATATCTTCAGTCTAACAGCCTTTAAACCTGCAGAGAGGGATAAAAACAACTTCCTGTAAAGAGACTTTCGTCAGAGATTGAAAAAGCCACGATATGTCATCGTGTAGATGGATGTAGTTTGTGTTTTACTGCATGTAGGTGATTGATTTATTAAATTAAAACCAAACAGGATTGAACAATGAATCAAGAGGCTGATTTATCTTTGTGTGATTTAAGTAAACATCAATTGTTTGACATCTGTTTGCATCTTCTGCAGACGGCGTGTTTCAGAGAAGAGAGAGACGTTCTGGTGAACGGAGACTGTCAGTGGATCACCACCCTGCATTATGCCTTCCAGGATGACAACTATCTAGTGAGCATCTCCACACATCTCCGTTTGTCTGATCATTCTGTTTGTGTAACATAATCTCATTTCTCCTCCTGCAGTATCTGGTGATGGACTATTACGTGGGCGGCGACCTGCTGACTCTGCTGAGTAAATTTGAGGATCGTCTTCCGGAGGACATGTCCAAGTTCTACGTGGCGGAGATGGTTCTTGCGATCCACTCCATCCATCAGCAGAGATACGTGCACAGGTGAAAATCAGAGCTGACCCGGTTATGAACCAGCTTATGCATGTAACAGCAGCCGCTGTCCATAACTGCAGCTGTGGTCTGATTGGCTGGTTTCTGCTCGATCACTAGAAGTCAAGGTTCCGTCAGTCTGACAGGAAACAAAGTTGGGTTTATAAAAGAAATAAAAATGTGTTGGATGAAATAAAGTCAGTGTTAGTAAGGGTTGAGTTAAAGATGGTAGGACTGTTTAGGGTAAAGTGTCCCCCTAATGATTGTATCAGAGATGCAATAAAATCACATAAAATCAAACAAGCTTTGATAGGACAACCCCGTCTTATCCTGTGTGCAGTTTTCAGAGAGTAAGCAGCGTTGTGGACCAGACTTCATGGACTAGATCCAGACAAAACATGCAAAACTCAACACAGCATGTGATTCTGCTCAAGTGTTTGAACATGTGCATGGAAATAAGACGTTACCCGTGTTGGGCACACAGTTGATCCGCAGAGCCACACCCACACGAAGCATGTAATGAGTGCAGATGGGCTGTGGTTTGTTCTGGCCTGCAGGTCTGGTTCAGGGGGCTCGTCCGGGCTGCTTGTACTGGACCGTTATCCGGACCAGCTGAGCCGACGGTTCTTTCTTTTCCTGGAAGTTTTTTACATTTCCCTTTTGACACCAGCATCGGCGTTAACCCTGCTGCCACAGCCAATCACAACAGCCGGTGAAAGAGGGACCTTTAAACACCCATTGTTTCACATTTACCAGGAATGTTTCCTATTTTTTGTTCTTGCGGAGCAAAACCCTGTTTTTATTGGGCGACCCTTTGGCCACCTCAGCAGAACCGTATATAAATGTGTACATTATATAGTTTAGTGGAACCGTTGGTGACCAGCCCGGCAAAGCCAAACAGCAGCTGCCTGAAGTAATGATAGAGTTTTAAGGGCACATGTGTCCGAACAGTGAGATCATGAATAGTGTTATTTGTGTGTGACGCTGTGATGAGTTTTGACCCCATGTTTACTCTGTACCCGCTGTGCTCACCATGGTGCCAGGATTGTGAAACAGAGGGCACTGTGTGTGCGGTCCACTCATACAGAGACAGAAACTGTGTGTGTGTGTGTGAAAGGAAAAAATAGCGCAAGAGAGTGAACAAAGACAGGCTATTTACATGGAGAGCAGGGCATTTGTTGGGCATGGAGAAACGGGCAGACTGGAGAACAGCAGCCATCAGGCTGGGTTGCCCACTGGATTTAAAACACCCCCGGTGCAGGGCTATATCAGCTGGGTGAACAACTGCGTGCTAGCTTATGAATGGATACGTTACTTCTCATCTCTGTCACGGCATTCTGTGTAACTCTCACAAATCTTCTCACTCTTACCCTAGTTAGCTGTGTAATTTCTTTTTGTCTGTCACAACAAACACAAAAGGAGGTTTTTGGAAGAATGTTTATGCTGATCTTTGACATAACATGATGGTAGAACGTTGTCAGTTTCTGTCAAAATCTCTTTTGTCTGTCAAAAAAACACCAAGCATTTAGAAAAATGTCCTTCATTTGTTTAAGGAACATGGGATATTTGAGTCATGAAGAAAAAGGATGTTTAGCATCAATGTTAAACCTTGTGTGACATGTTTTGACACACGTAAATGAGACTTAACCGCTTCAGTTAAGAACGTTGTCAGTGAATCAAGACTCATTTATCATTTCCCTCACACAGAATCTGCCGTACGGCTTGCGGAGTCATGTTGTGTTTACCTGTATTTCTGTTTTATTTCGAAGCAACAGTGTAAACATTGTGCTAAACTAAACCGTTTCATTTTTGGTGGAACTAACGCTTTAAATCTTCTTGAACTGTTCAGTATTTAAAATTGTGCTTCATGTTCCACAGGGACATAAAACCAGACAACGTACTACTGGACATGAACGGTCACATCCGTCTCGCCGACTTCGGCTCCTGTCTGAAGATGATGAAGGATGGCACTGTGAGTATGTGATGAAGATCTTCAGTGTGGCACAGGCGATGTGTCACCCAGACAGGGTGGTCTGCCCTCTGCCCTCTCCCCCAATCTCCTGACATTGATAAAGTTGGTTTTAGTCCTGTTGCCTATAAAGGGAGGCTCATTAGAAAGCTTAACAGACTGATGAGTCACCAAAACTGCTCTGGTAACAAGACTAAGACCAAATCAGCGCTTATCTCCTGCTGTTTCTGAGCTTCCTGTGTGTCAACAGCTTGTGGAAACGCAGAAATAGATAGACATAGTTTACATTTAGGGGTATCTGCTGTTTTTGGATCAATTTAAATCTATCGGCTATAGCATGGAAGCAGGTTGATGTAATAAACCGATATAATGAATAAACCAATCATTTAATTAACTGTGAAAAAAACATTGTATGTATGCAAATCATCATTTATCTGTACAAAACAATTTGTCAGACATCATAAAAAATGTAAATGATTGTTCAACACTCATCGTTCAACATCGGAATCGGCCAATAGTAAGAAAGACATGTCGCTGCTAGAAATAACTTTATTGGACCAAAAGTTGTTCACGCCCACTGGTGTAAGACTAGTGAATCATTCCAGAAGAATAACTGAGGTCAAGACATGGGGAATGTTTTGACTGCTTTGTATGTTTTCTCAGGACGTATTTTATGAGCGTGATTGAGCAAGACTTGAATATTACACAACAGGAATGTTCTTTCCTGCTGTCACGTTATTGCTTTTGTATTATTAGCTGCAGCCTATTTGTGACCTCACTTCCTGTGGTTCTGTGTGTAGGTCCAGTCCTCCGTGGCGGTGGGGACACCAGATTACATCTCTCCAGAGATCCTGCAGGCCATGGAGGATGGGATGGGGAAGTATGGGCCAGAGTGTGACTGGTGGTCTCTGGGGGTCTGCATGTACGAGATGCTGTAYGGYGAGACGCCCTTCTACGCTGAATCCTTGGTGGAGACCTATGGCAAGATCATGAACCATGAGGTGGGCTTCATCTTTGTTTGGTTCCTCTGTCTGAGGCAGCATTCTAGCTATTTAAAGACTATTTATAGCATTATAGCTATTTAACTTGTGCTGATGTGCATCATTATATTGTGGTTTTGGTCATTAAACTGTGGTCTGATTTCCTAACCAAGCCAGAAAACCCTCACTGACCGTGAAACTGGTCTGTTTTGAACCATTTAGGAGCGATTCCAGTTCCCCTCCCACATCACGGATGTGTCTGAGGAGGCTAAAGATCTGATCCAGCGTCTGATCTGCAGCAGGGAGCGCCGTCTGGGTCAGCACGGCATCGATGAGTTCCAGAATCATCCCTTCTTCTCCGGCATCAACTGGGAGAACATCCGCAACACAGAGGCGCCGTACATCCCTGACGTCAGCTCTCCGTCAGACACCTCCAACTTTGACGTGGACGATGATGTGCTGAAGAACCCGGTTGGTGTCTCTCAGAAATTACTTTATTTTTAAAAAACTCTCTTACAGTTTCAGACCATTTAGAAAACAAAAGCAGGTTCATAAAGCGTTATATAAAGAAAAATGTATATCTAATATGACTAATTTCTTTACAATTTCACAGTTTGAATAACTCTTTTACGTTCATTCGTTTGTTTTAAATGACCGTGCAGTAGCTTTTAAAATTTCAAATATTAAAAAGCTCAAAAAACTGAATATAATTAAACAGGAATTTGCAAAACACAGTTTTGAATAAGTTTAGCATGTCACACCGCAGTTCATTCAAGCTAATTCATATGAGCTACCCTTAAATTGTTATATATGACCTTTGACCTCCCTCGTAACCATCTATCTCTCCACCCAACAGGACATCGCTCCACCCGTCTCACACACAGGTTTCACCGGACAGCACCTGCCCTTCGTGGGCTTCACCTACACCACAGACAGCTGCTTCTCAGACCGCGGCAGCGTGAGGAGGGTGGCGCTGGCCGATGGAGGGGTCGGAGACGATCTTCAGGACGGGGGGCTGCAGGTGGAGGCCTTTGAGAAGAGGATTCGCTGTCTGGAGCAAGAGAAACAGGAGCTGAGCCGAAAGCTGCAGGGTAACGGCTACACCTCCACTCCCCTCAGTTTCCATTGTACTTCAGTGCACTAAGCATGTCAATCATTAAGTGTCACAGGCATAGAGTTTAGACGTTCCTTCTGCTTGTGCGTACTTGCAGTATTCAGCGCTTGTGTTTGCATCAAGCCTAAATACTTTCACTGTTAGGCAGATTCAGGCTTTTTTACATAAGACACGTTCAAACTGATTCAACAAACTTTTAACTTGACAACATTTTAATGAAGGCAGTTGTGTAATCGACTAAGTAGTAAAAGTGTATTGTTCATAAAAATTTACTTTGCCACATGTGAAAGAACTTGCAGGGTTTTGCAGACCTAAAAAATTGGTCACAGAACGCCATGCCCTAATTGAGTCTTAAAGCTAATTTTAAAACTATTTGTAAAGCAGAAGTAAAATAGTTACACTCTCTGTCTTTAAGATTATATAACAAATGTTTTCTCTACACGCGATTTCCCAGAATCCACTCAGGCGGTTCAGTCTCTCCACGGATCTGGCCGCGGGGCCGGCACTCTCAGCCGCGATAAAGAGATAAAAAAACTCAACGAGGAAATCGAGCGGCTGAAAAAGAAACTGGCAGGTGAGGCGTCACCTGAGTTTTACATGATAAAGTCACGTCAAAGCACTACATGCATGTCACGGTTATTAGAAGATGGGAAGTGACATGATGCAGTTTTTGTCAAGATTATTCAACATCACTTACAACAGCGTAACACTTGATGGTAAAATGGTTTAAAAAAGTAACAATTTCATTAGCTGTGGGTGGTGGAGTTAAATGATGTCACTTTACAGAAGAGAGAAAACTCTTCATGACCCAAATTCTCCAAAACTTCAAAAGCATCGAGTTTCATGTGGTTGCTTGCGGTTGATAGAGGGTTTTCCCTGCACACATGACTTGTGTTTCATAGATATATTATCACCTATAAACATGAATTCAGGTGAAAGTCAGGCGACTTGAATTTCACAGCAAGTTGCCATTTAAACGTCAAGACTTTAGTGTGTTAATGGCATCATTTTGATTTGTGCAGTTAAATGAAGAGCTTTGGGCAATATGGAAAAATAACCAGATTTACAATAAAAATACTGAATAATTTGATTGGCCTAAAAAATAACTAGCTGATTAATCTGTTATTATAATATCCTATTAATCGCACCAGTAACAGTAATCACATCTGAAAGCCAGTGACCAATCACATCTTCACGATTTGTCCCTCCTCAGATTCTGATAGGCTGGAGCACCAGCTGGAGGAGGCGGTGACGCTTCGGCAGGACTTTGAAAGTTCCTCCACTAAACTGAAGGCTCTGGACAAGCAGGTCAAGGCCCTGAAGCAGGAGAAAGAGGAAATTCATAAGGTATGAATGACTGGCGATGGCTGCTGTCATCCTTCACTGACTCTTTTCACACGCTTAAGAGCTGAAGGACATACACTTACCAGTTTATCCCTTTTAATAGTGACAGAAATGCCACGATTGCCTTCAGAACAAGCCCACTGTGACATCATATCCTGTTTGTGATATAGACAACATGCTGAGATACACAGACTACAGGAACATTTGCCAAAGACTTTCTGACTGCTTTTCTATTTCGGCTGTTCCGTGCCTCATGCTTATCCTTATTCAATTAGGCGCTTTATAAACACTGGGTCTCTTCATCAGAATTAATGTCAGCACCCCTCACACAGGGCAGGTCAACATTCCTAACACGCATCACATTTTTAGCTAATTTGATTTGTCGGTCAGTTGTACTTGACTGTTGACCTTGAGCCCTGATTGGTTGGTAGCCACTGAAGTTTTTCCAGGCTGCGGTAGGAGAGCAGTTGTGTCAATAAAAATACATTTCTTGTGATATTTGCTTGTCTTAATTTCACGCAACACGGAACGGAAGCAGGTCAAAATTCTCCTGATGATTTCTATTTTTCACTCAACCTCTTTTTCACGTCCTTCTCTCCAGACACAGCTGTTCTTTCCCTCCTTTCACAACTTCTTTCTCACTCTCTGATTCTCTCATCACTTCTCTCATCTGATTCGCTCATCTCTGATGTCGTCTTCTCAGATCCTTGCACCTGTTCTTATCTTTCCTGGCCTCCGTCATCTCTGTCCTGTTAACATCCGTTTATCTCTTTTCAGCAACTTGTGGAGTCTCTGGATCGCCTGAAGTCTCAGACCAAGGAGCTGAAGGACGCGCACCAGCAGAGGAGACTGGCCATGCAGGAGTTCTCAGAGCTGAACGAGCGCATGGCGGAGCTGCGCTCGCAGAAGCAGCGTCTGTCGCGGCAGCTGCGGGACAAGGAGGAGGAGATGGAGGTGGTCACGCAGAAGATGGACACCATGCGTCAGGAGATCCGCAAAACTGAGAAGGCCCGCAAAGAGGTGAGCATCGTGGGAGGGGCTTTGCAAGCAGCAGGGGAGGGTGGAGGCTCGCGAATACAGAAGCTCTGTTAGGGCCCGTTCTTACATGTCGTAATGCAGCGTGGTTGAATTGATGAAACAAAGCGCAGTTGTCTGTAGGCATGTTAAAGTATTTTTAATCTGACAGTTCATCTTAACGCGTTGTGCGTGCTGCAACTGGTGCAAATAAAGCCAGTTTAGATGGATACGATGCTTGTTACAAACATGATTAAATGGGTGTATTAGGGTGTTTGTTTTCGCAGAAAAATGTGAGGTGGAAATGTGCCCTTGACTAACAGGGGCGGGGTCATGCCCCTCTTGTAATGTTGTGATGTTTTTGGATGTGTTTTTAAAGCGAATGGAGATTAATTGTTGGGGGTTTTCAAACAGAAAGATGCGTTTACTCTGTGTCATTCAGTCTGGCTCCCGACAGCTGTTTGTTACTCAGCACCAACATGCTAGTCAAACAAGGTCTTAGAACTCAGCACATTTTTGAAGTTCATCAGTCACGCTCCACAGAAAAAGGAAATGCAACTCCTTAGTTCAGCTCCACGACTTCACATCTCCCTCGACGACAACAGGAATGTCTTCACGCCCTTCTTCGCTGCCTCATGGACCCCATGACCTCCCCTGGACCTCAGGGCTAACTAGTGCCAGATGGGCAACACCGTCCGCGTTCAGGCTCACTGCTGACCGCAGCTGGATCAGGGAAACGGGAAATCACTGGCCTCTCTTAGCCACCAGACCCTCCCCCATTTGTGCTCTCTCTCTCTCTTTGTCTTCTTTTATGTCTCTCACACACACAAAACTTTGGGCGGGTGTGTCTGGGGGCAAATGGAATTGTTGCTCTCTTGATGTGAAGCTTCGATGTCAGGAAGTCTTTCATAGTCGAAGACAAACAGCTCCCTGAGATCAAAATGAAAGATGTCAGATGGGTTGTGTTTCAGGACTGGAATGTCACACAGTGTTTGGGTCTGGTTGAAAGTAGGCAAAGATGGTACCAGAGTACAAGAACATGTTCTGATTTTGTCTGTGTGTGTGTGTGTGTGTGTGTGTGTTAGCTGGAGTCTCAACTGGAGGACGCGTGTGCTGAAGCCTCTAAGGAGCGTAAGCTCAGAGAACACAGCGAGATCTACTCCAAACAACTGGAGGGTGAACTGGAGACACTCAAGGTCAGAGGTCACATCTTCTCACCTCAGACACTAGAATTCTGTCAAGCCATCATGCAGTTTTCCTGTAACTCAGCTGAGTGGCCGAGGTCAAGGGTTCGATCGGCAGGCCACGCGCAGGGTCTTAACATGTAAAGCCTGAGTGCACTGTAGGTCTGGGCGATGCTTCATCCCAAAATTAAAAAAAATTGCAATAAACAGTTTTTTAAAAACTATTTGGTTTTCTTCACAGTACAGTGTTTTTAAAAATCCTTGTTTTTAAAGACGTTTCCCCTAAACACTCCAGCTGGTTGTCGCTTGAGGTCTAAACCTACATGTTAAACATGGCTAGAATTAATGTGTTTGTAGCTTATTTTAGTTGTTTTTACATAAAGATAATATGAACATCTAAATGGATGGTTGGTGGATTTTTGTGGCGCTTCACCATTGCTTGTTGCTTTTACGTTTTGATAACCCCTCGCTGTTCCTCAGGTGAAACAGGGAACCGGCCGGGCCTCAGGCCTCGGGTCAGAGACCCAGCAGGAGCTCACCAAGGTGAAGTCTGAGATGGATAAGAAGGTTCTGTTCTATGAGGAGGAGCTGGTGAGACGTGAAGCTTCTCACACCACAGAGCTGAAGAGCCTGAAGAAGGAGCTTCTGGACTCTGAGGGCCAACAGCTGTCTCTACAGAAAGAGCTACTGGTCCTGAAAGACAAAGTGGAAAAGGCCAAGAGAGAGCGGTGAGAAACATTAGTGCTCTGTAAAAAAACAAGATGATGCAATTTGTGTTCATTCGGTTGTATTATACGTATAACAGGCATCGAATGACCTTTGACCCTCTACATTCACAGGCAAGCTGAGATAGATGAAACCACGGTTGCCCTGAAAAACAAATATGAACGGGAATGTAATCTGCTGAGCGAGGAGAACCGTAAACTCACTGCCGAAACAGACAGGGTAGGAGGTGTCATTTTTTTGGTTGGCTTGGAGCAGCAGTCAGTCTGTTGGAGTAATATTGAAGCAATATTTTGTGCAGCTCTGCACTTTTGTGGACAAGTTGAGCGCTCAGAACAGACAGCTGGAGGATGAACTTCAAGAACTGGCGTCTAAAAAAGAGAGCGTGGCTCACTGGGAGGCACAGATCGCTGAGATTATCCAATGGTGAGAAAGACCAACACTGCAGAAATAAGTATTAAGAGTATTAAATATATTGACGACTCATCCTGCACTACACAGATTTTTGTCCAATCAAATTCTCTCTAGAAAGAGAATGCCCACCCCCCCATACCATGACCAGCATGTTGTGTATCTCAACAGTTTTGTGTGCAGAGGTTTATGGCTGGGATGTAAATTTTAAAACAAACAAAGAGTGGCTTATTGAGGTTAATAAGACCTCACTCACATGCATTAGCCGCTTATACGCTAATAAATAACACCTTTATCTTTATTTATAATTGACTGTAGTTTATTAATGTTTATGCGTGTTTGCAGGGTGAGCGATGAGAAAGATGCTCGTGGATATCTTCAGGCTCTGGCCTCCAAGATGACAGAAGAGCTGGAATCACTGCGTAGCTCCAGTCTGGGGTCCAGAACGCTGGTAAACATCAACACTCACCCTCAGATCACAACATGCCTCTTCACAGCTGCATAGTCAAGCTTTCACGCTAAACAGCTGCTTAAACAGTTGATCTGCTGTTATGCTCCACTTCACAGTCTCCTGAGGAGACGTCTTCTAATTCTGTCAGTGAGTGGAAAGCTCTCTCGCTCTCCCTCGCTTTGTTTCTCTCCTCTCTTAACTCCTGAGCTGTATCGCAGATGGAAAGAAAATTGAGTGGAGAAACGCGTCATGTTAGCTTTGCAGGTGACATATTAGTGTTTGATTTAATATTCCTCAGTAAGGAGGTTAAGAACAAACTGTTGAAGGATATTAAAATTCATGTCTTTCGCCCAAGGAAGTTATTTTTGTTATCGCCTTATCGGGATCCGCTGATAAGAAGTGTTGATTCGTAACCAAGAAGGTTTGGATGTTGTCCAAATATGCAGCAAACTCTGCTTGTTCTCTTAGCAAACTAATTGGTATAAATGCTAGGCTAGCAGGTGGTAAAGTTAAATGGAAAATGTTCTGTTGTGGTTTTATTCATTTCAAAAGTCATTTAGACAAAGTTTTTCCCAAAATAACTTAATGCCTGTAAGGGAATCTGTTCAATAGTCTGTTTAGTTGTTTTTGTGTCTTTTATTTGTGGTGACTTTATTCACTGTATCAGCAAAGCTCTGGAGGAAAGGTCTCAACCCAGAGGTCTGTGGTGGCTCCTCGGGTCACCAAGCGGGTGAGTGTCTTCATCAGACCTCCAATCAGTGTGGAGGAGTTCCAGATAGGAGGCGGAGCACGAGATTGTCCTCTTGGCTATTGGCCAATCAATCTGTCATTCATCTGTCCAGGTTACCTGAGGAGCTTGTGAAATCAAAATTGAAGTTTTGCTGACAACACTTTTCACTTAAAATGCAGATAAACGCATTTTTAAATTTACAGGTTTTCTCCTTTAGGGAAATAAAAATATTTTTACACAGTTTTTTGTCCAATCAGATTCTGTCTAAAAAGAAAATGTCCTCTCCTTAAAACAACTGGCTAATGTGTTGGAAGCTATATTGCAAGTTTTTATGCAAATAACAGACATTTTCACCAGACTTCATAGGGCAGATGAATGGAAATACATCAGCTCTCTTCATTGCAAAGCATAACTCATAAAACATAGAAAACATTTCAGATACGTTCGCCTCCATTGTTCTTCTGAGGTCAGTGTGTAGACTTTCCTCTCACTGTTGGATGGACATCGAATCGGTCGTGCTGAGAACTCATTAACTTCATAAGTTTGGACTGTGGACTGAGTTCTGCTGGATCATAAGTGCGTTTGAGAACCACATCGGAAAGTACCAGCAGTCTCGGAGCACTAATGTAAACCTGATGAGTTCTGCCAGGAATGTGTCCATCACAGCGGCCATTTCCCATCAGCTGTGATGTCACACAGGCAGAAGCCACAGGCATGAGGCACCGTCAGTTTCCCAGAATGTTTCCGTGTTTGAACATGTAATCCTCGTAGTTTATTCCACAATATTCAGCTGTCCCTCAGCCGCGTGCCGTCTCCATCCTAAATCACTGTCTGGTCGGTGCGTCTGCTCGTGGAGATAAACCCTGTTTTGTAGCCACGTGTGTAAACGCTGGAATGGCCCAGTAACAGCTGAGATCAATAGCTATTAAACCGGTGGAGTTGAGATAAGCCCTTAGCAAGTTCATGGATTTATGGAAAATGCATCTAAGTGATTAATTTCATTTCATCAAGGAAGTTATTTTCCGTGTCATCATTCTCCGTGTGAGACACAGTTTTCCATAAACGCTTCTTTCTGTTTGTTTTGATGGAATTTTGAATCTTCTCACATTTTAAAAACTGACAATTATATTCTGTGTGCTTGTAGAAACTGATTTTGTGTTCTTTGCTTTAACCTGCTTCAAATTTAAGCTAATGGAACAAAACCGTTTGTTTTAAGATCAAATTGTTAACTCATTACAATATGTTTACGTTTTGTATTTCCCGTTTTCTTTCTCTGCACAGGATCCGCTGTGGAAGGTGCGTCGCAGTCAGAAGTTGGACATGTCCGCCCGTCTGGAACTGCAGTCGGCCCTGGAAGCTGAAATCCGTGCAAAGCAGCTGGTCCAGGAGGAGCTGCGCAAGGCCAAAGCCTCCAACATCTCCTTTGAGAGGTCAGAGTCCTATTGTGTTTCAGTACCAGGGAAGTTCACCCCATGTTGGTCCAGTAGCATAAACTTACAAAGCTGAGACGAAATCTATACTGTAGAATTTGGTGAAAGATTTTATGAACTCTTGTGTCCTACAGCAAACTGAAAGACACGGAGGCCAAGAACAGAGAGTTGGAGGAACAGCTGGAGAACATGAAGAAGGAAATGGAGGAGAGCCGTTCACGCTCAGACAAAGGTAAAACTGCAGATACATCTGACACGACATCAGCTGCGGTCATAGAACCACGAGAGAGTATTAATGATCATAAACCACAGGTGTATTATCTAAAGAGACTTGTGTAGTTTCGTATCTCTCCTGACCAGCTGTTCTTCTCTCATCTGTAGGCCTGAAGCTACCAGACTTTCAGGACTCCATCTTTGAGTACTTCAACACCTCCCCCCTCGCCCATGACCTGACGTTCAGAGTGAGTGTTTCTGATTACATCTGCTGACGGATCTCCTGATGCATTATGGGCCGTTACTAGCCTCTCTTTGTTCATGACATCATCATAATGACATCAGAACATCAGACTTTAGTGTTTTGGAATCATGGCGTGATGTTTATTGTAGCCGCATAGAAACACAGGAGATTGTGAGTCTAGCAGCTGTCAGGTGGGCACTGGTTCCAACACTTCAGTAACACTTCCATTGGAGGTGTTGGGGGTGTTTTAAACAGTATGCTGTAGGTGACGCTGTAGGTGACAGTGTTGCTGTTGGCTACAATCAATGTTGCTGTGAAAACACTGTGAGGCAAAACACACTGTATCTTTGAATGAGACTTTAGTAAATATTGTTTCATGTTGCATGCCAGTTATAGCTTATAAAGCTAACAAAACTAACAAAATGCTGTATAAATATTATTTCTCCATTGAAAAGGTTTCCCAAGAAAAACATACATACATTTGATGGTTAGATATTTTTCTGAAATCGCTTGCTTGTTTACTATTTACTATATAGGGAACACAGGATATTTTGGACACTCCCAGTCTTCCATTGGAAATCAAACTAGAAGTTTGTATTTACCTCATATCGAGACTCAACAGGTCAATGTGTAATATAAGCAGCATAAAATCACTCACCGGCAGTTATTTCTCAGGGTCAGTGAAGTTCCCACCAACCCATCAGGCTTTGATCATCATCTAACTACAGATCAAGGCAAACAGATGATGTTGAAAGGCAAAGCTCTTGTTAGGAAGCTGCGTCCATTCGTTGCCCGTGAGAAGAGCTGCGTCATCAGTTTAGATCAGTGGATCAGGTCTACAGATTGTATTCAAAGCAGCTTAGAACAACAAACCTGTGATACGTGTCATCTTATTTTTGTCCCTCAAAAAAAGGACTCTGTTTCGTCCTCGTCCGCATCA
Source organism: Yasuhikotakia modesta (assembly GCA_036877545.1). NCBI lineage: Eukaryota > Metazoa > Chordata > Actinopteri > Cypriniformes > Botiidae > Yasuhikotakia > Yasuhikotakia modesta. The sequence continues at coordinate 5,350 of JBAJNP010003550.1, read as the reverse complement.
TCTCTGCTTGGCCTTTGGGATGAAGTAAGTTGGCTGGTCGAAGCTCCTCCCCCTTTGACCCTTGACCTCGGCAGGAGTTGTCTGTCAGCAGACAAAACAAAGAAACTCTTGCAAGTCTTCTAGAGCAAGTGTTTTGATGATGGTCGAGCGATTCATACAGTAGCTCTGTGCTTAATTTATACTACACTTACTGTTTAAAGTCAGATATCATTTGCTTGCAACCCAACCATCATGCCAACATGTTTTTACATTTTTTTTGTCTGCTGACCGTGTTTCTCTGCCATGGTGCATTTAAACGTTAGATCCAGTTCAATCTGTAGGTGCTAAAGGTTCGAGGGTCAATGCTTAGAGCCGTTAGCATTAACCAGCTCTCCAATGTCCTCTAACATCTTCAAAGGCTAACGCATAGAATGCTAACACACCACGCTTCATTTGACTAGCCTGCAAACGCGCTAAACCACATTAGTTTATTCTTAGACTGATGTTGATTAAATGATTGAAGAAATTTATGCTTAAAACTAATGATCAGTAATTTTCACAAGCAAACATGTGATTTCTAAGCATGTTATCGGTCTGAGACGTTACAGGCAGTTTTTGGGGAAATTGATTGATGTTAATAGATGACCTTCTTATCAGAAACTTCTTTTGTCATGAACCGGATGGCGCTTTTTAGCAACGGGAAGTTGTAGGACAAAAGACACAATGTAGATGGAATAAAAATAACACACGGCAAATGTTATTCACACATTCTGAGCGATTTCACCGCTGTTGTTTTTCCCTCAGACGAGCTCTGTTGGCGAAGCGGACGCCACGGCCCAGAAATCAGACGTTCCGTCTTCCCCCACATCAGTGGCTTCAGAGCAGGACGTGAGTGTCCACCTCACACTTCCTGTTACATTCCCTCACTGTAGGACTTCCTGTCTGATACGAGGGGCATTGATTAGTCATTCCTGGTTAGTCCTGGATGGAACGAAGCTTGAGAAATCAAAACTGAAGCAGAAACACAAGAAGTTTGAATGTTCTGGCCACTCTGTTAGCTCCATTATTTCATGTGCTGGTGTCTCAAACTTCTCTTCATTCCTGCAGGAACCTGTGAAGACTCCAGCTACCACCCCTGCTGCTCCTTCTCCACATTATCAGCCCACCCTCATTGCACCAAAGGTACAGCTGCTCCACCGACCGCCATCATTTCTCATCATTAGTCTGTATCTGTTGGTTCTTAAAGTCTTACATCATTGACTGTTCATATTTGTTGGTGTCGACAGCCTAAAGCTCACCAGCTGAGCATCAAAACCTTCTCTAGCCCGACCCAGTGCACTCACTGTACCTCACTGATGGTGGGTCAGATCCGACAGGGCTACGCCTGCGAGGGTGAGACAGCCGGCTGACCGAATGTCACTGATAAATAAAAGATTCTGTGTGTTTGCTTGAGGAAACCCAGCTTATGTAAAATAACAGCTTCTGGAGAAGATAAAGCTTTTGATCTTGATGAGGGTTAAATGCAGGTTTCAGCTGCGTTGAGACACGTGTGTGTGTGAATGTTTAATAATTCCTGGTATCTGTCTTCTGCTTTAGTTTGCTCGTTCATCTGCCATGTCTCCTGTAAGGACAACGCTCCGCAGGTTTGCCCCATTCCTCCAGAACAGGCCAAGAGACCTCTGGGTATTGATGTTCAGAGGGGCATCGGCACGGCTTATAAAGGCTTCGTCAGGGTGAGAATAATCATGATCGGTTTATATTAAAGTCAATATTGTATCAGTTCAAAAATCCATCCAGTATCTTTCTCATCACTCATGTATCCGCTCGTCTTTCAGATCCCAAAGCCCACCGGAGTGAAGAAGGGCTGGCAGAGGGCTTATGCTGTAGTGTGTGACTGTAAACTCTTCCTCTATGAGGTGCCAGAGGGGAAGTCCACACAGCCGGTGGTGATGGCCAGTCAAGTCCTTGACCTGAGGTCAGCATTAGTCATGTTCTCACATCATGTACACTGTAGTAACTAATGATCTGCTGATAGCCTAGATCAGAGTTTTCCAATAAGGTCTCCAGTCCTGCAGAGTTTAGCTCCAACACGAATGAATCACACCTTCAGGCAGGTGTGTTGGAGAAGGTTGTAGCTAAACTCTGCAGGTCTGGGGACCACCAGGAACATGGATTTAGGACCCCTGACCTAGACAGTAAATAAAGCAAAATTTAATTTTTACGGGGACAACATGTTTTGATTAAAAAAGATCCTGTAGTAATTTATCACTATCATGTCCAGAAACAGTTGAAACATTTGAAACTTAATGTGTTTGAACTTAATGTGTTTGTTTTCAGAGATGAAGAGTTTTCAGTGAGCTCTGTGTTGGCCTCTGATGTGATCCATGCCAGTCGTAAAGATGTTCCCTGCATATTTAGGGTATGTTCTTACAAAACATAATCCCAGTATTGCACACGTGTGCATCATTCTGTTAATTGAATGTTTTCCCTGATTTTTCGAACTGTGCAGGTAACATCATCCGCTCTGAACTCCCCGATCCGGCCCGTGCCGCTGCTGGTGCTGGCAGAGAGCGAGGCGGAGAAGAGGAAGTGGGTGGGAATTCTAGAGGGTCTGCAGAACATCTTGGCCAAGAACCGCCTGAAGAACCGTGTCGTTCATCTGCTGCACGAGGCTTATGACAGCAGCCTGCCTGCCATCAAAACTACACTGTCTGCTGCCGTCGTTGGTCAGTGCTGAGCTGGTGTTCTGTAATTGGTCAAGAGCTGTTTATTTTTGTGATGACATTGTAGTACAAGCTAATGAATGTAAAATATTAAATGTGGGAACGTTTATAATCACAAAATGCTTATTTTCATGTACAGGACTCCAGTGAGCATAAACTCACCTGCCTAATAAATTCTCATATTTGGCCCAAATTGAGGGTCATGTTTGTTGAGCACTTGTTAGGTAGGATCCTGTGCTGTGACGACTATTAAGAGCACTTAATTACAAACTGTATGTTGTGTGTTTCTCTGAAGATCGAGAGCGAATTGCTTTGGGGACCGAAGATGGTCTGTTTGTGGTGGAGATCACCAGAGATGGTGAGACTCTTTCTGGTCCTTGTTTGTTAGCTGTTATTTTTTAGCTCTTCTGGAATGTTCTGCTAATTTCCCATGATCCTCTTTCAGTGATCGTTCGTGCCACAGACTGTAAGAAGGTCTGTCAGATTGAGCTCATCCCCAGGGAGAAGATGGTGGCCCTGCTTTGCGGTCGCAACCGCCATGTCCACTTGTACTCCTGGGCAGCGCTGGATGGCGCCGAAGGCGCTTTTGATGCCAAACTCACTGACACGAAAGGCTGCCAGACTTTGACCATAGGTACCCTGCGTCCGGGAGGTCCCTCGTGTCTCATAGCAGGGCTGAAGCGACAGGTCCTCTGCTACGAAATCACCCGTATGAAGCCCCATCATCGCAAGCTGTGGGAGGTCCAGGCGCCCGGCGTCGCCCAGTGGCTGGGAATAGTTCGCGATCGACTGTGCGTGGGTTACCCATCAGGCTTTGCTTTGCTGGCCATGCAGGGCGAATCTTCCCCTGTGAGTCTGGTGAGTCCAGCGGACCCCTCGCTGGCCTTTTTGGCCCAACAGCCCCTGGACGCTCTGCACGCTATGGAGGTGGGGGCCAACGAGCTGCTGCTGTGCTTCAGTCAGCTGGGTGTGTACGTGGACGGACAAGGGCGGAGGTCTCGGACGCAGGAGCTGATGTGGCCCGCCACACCGCTTGCCTGCAGTAAGTCTTTGGGAGTTGATTGGTTAATGTCACAAGCAACTGTTTACAGTTGGCAAACAGAGAAAACTTCCACACACTGTTTTGATGAGCTGAAAGTTCAGTTTCAGTTGTCCTTTAAGAAACTACATCTAGAATGGTTTGCTAAGTGATCACAGAAGTAGACATAAGATGCATGAACTCATTTTTCCCTTTGCAGGCTCTAATTCAAACTACCTGACGGTGTACAATGATTATGGAGTGGATGTGTTTGATGTCCACACTACAGAATGGGTCCAGACAATTTCCTTAAGAAAGGTCAGTAATGTTTTTTTTTTCATTTTGGGGTTTGTGTGTAAAGCTTTGCTTCATAGCTAATACGGGATTCGATAGTTAATGTTGTGAAGCTGATCTGACTGTGGGAATCTGTCTGTAGATTCGACCCCTGAATGTGGAGGGCAGTCTGAACCTGTTGGGCATCGAGCAGCCGCATCTCATCTACTTCAGCAACAACTCCTCAGGTGTGATCCTCCACACACACTTTAGCATCTTAGCACACACACACACTCCAGCATCACAACACACACTCCAGCATCTCTTGTAAATCAACAGCCAGGGCTACTACCTAAATTGTTTTTTAAGCTTTCCTGCTTGTTCCTCCACTAGTAGGTTCTTGTAGGTTCATTAAGGTCAAGTCTTGGGATAATTTCACACTCTAATTCTGACTGAAAGTGTCTGAGAAACCTTTCTGTCCTTCTTACCATCTTACATTCTTCTGCAGAGGGCTGTGAACTGTCCATCCCTGAGACCTCAGACAACAGCAAGAAGCTGATGGTGAGAACACGCAGCAAGAGGAAGTTCCTCTTCAAAGTGTCCGAGGAGGAGCGACTACAGCAGAGAAGGTCAGAAAGCTTCAGGTGACGGTTACCCATAATGCCCTGCTCTTGCACATCTCCTAAATCACACTCTCTTTCCTTCAATAGGGAGATGCTGAGGGACCCTGAAATAAGATCCAAGCTCATCTCCAACCCCACCAACTTCAACCACGTCGCTCACATGGGCCCCGGCGACGGCATTCAGGTTCTCATGGACCTGCCTCTGGTAATGTCTTCATGCTGGCTTTGTAGAGATCAGTTCAGGCTCAACATGGGCTGCTGAACACATTGTGCAACCCAGGGTGCTCGTTTTATGTGTATCTGGAGGTATAATCACATTCGATGTTGGGGATAACTGGTAAAGCCTGGTAACATGACGGGCGACCCAGCTTGACCCATCAGGTTTATCAATGAATCATTTGGGCAAAACCCTTAAGCCCAGGTTTCGTTCCCTCAGCCCCTCAGATTTCGTCTCTCCTGAATGAGATAATAACCTTCAAAATCAGTTTAGTCCAGGGCTAGTTAAGTTCAGTCACGGGAGACCACCATCCTGCAGAGGTCAGTTTAACAACAAACACACCAGCTAACCAGCTAGTCAAGGTCTTCAGTGTTACTTAACCATTGACAGGCAGGATTGTAAGAGCAGTGTGGTGGTCCTTTAACTTTAGACGCCAGGTGAGCAATCAGAACATGTCGCTAGAGATCTGTCACTCTTTTGGAAATAACCAGACAACTTCCAGGCTTTTGTGAATGGT
>JBAJNP010003549.1:0-38901 GCA_036877545.1 Yasuhikotakia modesta | reverse complement strand
ATGCTCTACATTAATAACAGCTCTATAGTCTCACATAAATATACGCTCTACATTAATAACAGCCCTATAGTCTCACATTAATACATGCTCTACATTAATAACAGCTCTATAGTCTCACATTAATATACGCTCTACATTAATATATACAGCTCTATAGTCTCACATTAATACATGCTCTACATTAATAACAGCTCTATAGTCTCACATTAATATACGCTCTACATTAATAACAGCTCCATAGTCTCACATTAATACATGCTCTACATTAATAACAGCTCTATAGTCTCACACTAATATATGCTCTACATTAATAACAGCTCTATAGTCTCTGCTGAGTGTCAGACAGCTGGAGAAGTCAGAGGAGCACACGACAGGGTGGGGAGGAGAGATACGCCCTCCTCTGGGGAACACAGGGTGTTTTCCCAGCCTGATTCTTTACAGCTGGGCAGGAATTCCCGCTATATGGAACACAGTTTTCCATACTGACATAATTCACAGCTATGCAGAATCTATACATCCCTATACTAACAGACAGGGTGTTCCATGTGAAACACATTAAAATGCTTCGCTGACGTTTATCCTTCATTTACAGCCAATGCAGATGTCAAACTGAACTGAGATCAGTTGCAAATACAAAAATATACATGTGCTAATGAAGAAAAAAAGATGTTTACTTTTCTGTATTTTGTCACTTACTATAGTCACACTTTACTATACTATAGTACACAATACTACAATACACACCAATATAGTACACACCACTATAGTACACAGTAGTATAGTACACATTGCAATAATGAATGTGTACAACGGTAGCTAATGAATATTTACATATATCATATACATTGTTCTTACTGTATCTATTTGTGAAGAAATATATGTTGTTTCTTAACAACAGTATTTAAAAAAGTTAAGTAAAAAAAAAGGCTTCCATCTCTAATAGGGCCGTTTAGCACTTATAATACTGACCATAACATATCAAAGGTTTTTAGCTTTAAAAATCTGACTAGCCAAACACATAAACAGACACATGGAATAAAACTTGTGCAGCCACTCCCTTCTGAACAACACCATCCAAATGTGAACTCATGCTCACAGGCCCACAAACACAGACATACACACACTCACACACAAACACACACTCACATACACCCACACACACTCACATACACACACACACACCCACAAGTGCAAATGTCAGCAGAGGCTGCTGAAATATAAGAATAAATGCAGGAAAACATGGTGTACTGGTTACATCAGAGGACGATTTACTGGTTGAGCTCATGACCACCAGAGCTGAACAGCCACTAATAAAACCTTATTAAACACACATTCTGATATAAATAAATAATGTGCCGATATTATTATATTATTGCCACTTTATACCATATATGTCTATATAAGTATCATATGTGGCAATAATATTATAATATAATTAAATGTGTCTTTGGTGTAGAAGAAACAGTGGTAAACAAGTCTTAGGATGTCTCAAAACACAAGATGAACAACAAAAGCAACACATTAACACCCTAACTAGTCATATTGATACTATAAAATAAAGCCCCATTTGCTCACTTCATAAACATACATCAAACGCACACAATGCGTCTTTTCTGCAAAATGTCCCAGTGACAATTAAATACTTTAGCTCACAGTCTTATATAATTACAAAACAAAACAGCCATTTAAACTTCTAAACTATCTAAATTATAAACACTGTAACTTCAGTTGTCCTTAAAAAACAACCAGCAATAAAATTTTACAAGCCCATATAATCACGTCCACAAAAAGTCTAAAATCCATCACAGCAGTTTTACTCACTGGTCTGGTTCTCTTGTGTCGTCTGAAACTCCACCTGAGCATGACTCTATCAGTACCTCCAAACCAACCAATCAGAAGTCAGCCTGCCAACCAGATTGAAGCCCTCTGATTCGATGACAGTCAGGTTGAAAACAGTGTATCCCAACCTCTCACTCCCAGTGTTTCACACAGAACTAGTGACTGCACTCAAGATCAGTCAGTTTTGGAGAGTTTGGAGCACAATTATTGAGCTGTCATTTAAATTTGAACAGCTAAAGAGAGTTGAGAGGGTTCTGCCCATATGAGCGAGAAAGTGTGAGAGAAAAACAGGAGGAAAAACTGAAGGCAGTTATGAAAAGGAGGAACATGAGTTGTAGATGTGTGTGCGTGCGCATATGTTCATGTGTCAAGACAGAGAGCATTTAAATGTGTGTATCTATGAACAGACACCACACACACACACACAAACACGCACACAGACAGACTTCAAATAATTTCAAAAGAAAAAAACAACAAAAAAGACTAACCACATCTCTCCTCAAAATATACACACTGTATGCAGACATGCAGACACACATAACCCTGCAGCGTAGGCAAAAATGACCCCAAAAGGTTTGACAGAAAAACTCTGGCAAAGATATTGTCCCCAAAGAATACAAACTCAAAGAATAAACACACACACTGTACACACTCACACACATCTATACACTTGTTAGCTTTGTATCAAACGTTGACAGAAGGCCAGCTGTAACTTTCAAAAACATAAGTCAAGAAATGTCTTGTCTAGAAAAATAAGAAATATGAGAATTGTATTTATAGTTCTATATTTAATGTACTTACAGCCACCCACCCACACACACACACACACACACACACACACACACACAAACCTCAAACCACGATGGCATGACACACTAGCTGTACAACAACTACTGAGACAGCCCGCTGTCAGACAGACAGAAAGAGACAAAACAATAATAATACGTCTATAATTATGACTAATCAATTGTTGATTGATAATTATGGATTTTGACTATGGCATATAAACCATAAATCAGACTGAAGTTGGCATCTTAAAGCTTGTTTGTGAGCGACATGCGTCAGACAGTCAGTAAGCGGTCAGTGGGTGTGTGTGCCGTCTGAAGTCCAGAGCGTCTTGATTTAAACCACGCTGAGGAAAGCAACACGAGTCGCAGTCGAAGTGCCTGCAGTTCGACTGTCTGCAGGAAACAAGTCAAAGCCTCTTTGTCTGTAATTAGATGGTCAAACTGAACAACTGCGGAACGACTCGACTGAGGTTCAGTTCGGGCTGAAGTAATCTTAACATTTCACAGAAATAACACATAAAACAGAGAGTGAAGGGGAACGGTGTTCCAGTTTTGCCGCACTGGCGCACCAGGAGGAAAAATAGTGAATTATAATGAAATTTAAGTGGGACAAGACAGGAAATGATGGAAAAAGAAGAAGCCAACATTAAAGGTTGAAGCAGGAGGATAAACTAATTCTGCAGGCAAAAATAACTTCAGCACATTTTAGGTTTCAGTAATAAACGTTTTTTTATTACTTCTAAACTTTAGAAATAATAACTTCGGAGTTAATAAACTTGCCTTGTTACTAGTAGGTTTGATTGCTAAGCGAAAGTTCCTGGGGAAATATCTGTGAAGTAGAACTTACATCTGCGTTTTTTATCAAATTAGCTACAAAAACAATTGTGTTTGAACGGCTGAAGCCACGACTTAAAAAAATGGTGTTAAAAAAAAGTTCTAAAAAAAAGGAAATAAAATCATTTAGGAGTTTCAGGTAGTATTTTCATCATCAGTTGTCACAGCAACATTATTGTGTGTTTTTTTTACCTTATCACTGTCCACAGTGTTCTGGGAGGTGCGGGAGGCAATGGAGATGGTGTCCGGCTGACTGCTGGCATCTCCCTGACTGTCAGCATCCTCTGTGGTTTCCCTGAATGATCAGACACTTATTAAAACCTGCATGTGACAAACACCCACCGGTCTGTGTTCCTCAGAAATACTGCTATCAGTTTTCTTAATATAGATCATAACACAAACACCAGAGAATACACAGAGATAACACAGAGAATACACAGAGAATACACAGAGATAACACAGAGAATACACAGAGAATACACAGCGAATACACAGAGATAACACAGAGAATACACAGAGAAAACACAGAGAAAACACATTTATTCTGAAGGAATGGAGGCACCTCTTGCTGATGCTGCGCTGTCTGGCCGGGGTTTTGGGGAGATGTATCGGCTCCTTCAGCGCCCCCTTCAGGTGGACCGTTCGCTCCTGAATCACCTCCCTGATGTTTCTAATCCACTCCTGCTTTACCTCAATACTGGAGGCCTTCGGTTGTGTGTGTGTGTGAGAGAGAGAAAGACAGCATTAGAAAAAACACGTAACCAGATTACACACCCTGCATGCTTTACAAACTGGATTAAGTCATGTTGTTTATTGCTGGTTTCTTTGGTTTACTCAGATAAAACAGGAAGCACAACATCAAAAGAGGAGGAGGAGAACAGGAAGAGGAGGATCTGAGTAGCTCTTCCAGAAACAAGATGCTTTTTTTAACAAGTAGAGGTGTGAGGTAATAAACTTTAACGGTGTAATATAAGGCTATTAATAAACAGTCACTGCATGTGTAAAACTGTTACTAACTATAAGTTTATTGCAAAACATGAAAATATATATAGAAGTAATGAAGCATTTTAGGAGAGCTGGGAGAGCGATTTAAACAATGTTTTATAAGAGTGGGCGCTCACTGGTGGGCACTTTCGGCATCATTTACATTTCCATGGAAACAGGCCTCCCCTAATTTCTCTATAAATAAAATGAACACTTTTTAGTTTCGGTAACCAACCGCTGAGCTCTGTGGAGACTCTTGTTGTGTTTATGCCAAATAAACACCATTGCTCATTTTGAAAAACATTATATAATCCCACAGTTACACAACACAGTTATCGGACACACACACGATAAACTGTGCACACGTTACCTTGAGAACCGTTTTGTTGTCCGACGTTGGTGTCCGTCCAGCCCACAGAGCAAATTTACACGGATCCCCTTCAATGTGTTCAGTGACGCCTAATTCTGATGTCTGTCAAACACATTTAAAGACACACTCACACCTGTTACATTCTAATGAAAACACCTGAAATCAGATTTTACTGGTGTCTGATGACCCACCAGCAGCTTGTTCTTGTAAACGTATTTGGTGCGTCCGGACGAGTCTTTCATCTCTTTACTGAAGACGAGGGAGATCTCGAAGAGGAAGAGGTGTCGGTCTCGCCCCTTACGGATCAGTGATTTGGGGTCCCACACCTGGAAGGTGTCCTGGAGGATCAGCTCGCCCTGTACCGCCAGGTTCTCATCAAAACCTGAAACCAGAACCGGTGACCCAGGTGTCACACAGGTTTCACACAGATGTCATGAMCTGGCAGGTAACTAAATTTGTTAATTTTAGGCCTYGTCACACCACACCAGTAGCAACAATGATGTCATTTATGCAATTAAATATTACAATGATGTCATTTATGTGCTTATAGCAAGACAATCCATGATCACAATGTTTAACATCTCTAACACGTCACTACATTTTTATTATTATTTTAGTGTGTATTATTATTATTTATACCAAATACTAAGAAGTTTAATTAAACTTTTGATTAAACCATCCTGGCTTATGTCATATTAAACGCTCATCATAAGCATGTACACCAACAATACAGTGTTTCCAAACTTTTATAACATCTGTCACTTTATGTTAAATAATTACAGTTCATGTAAATGATGTGACAGAACACCAAAACATCTGTCATTGCTGAAAAAACATAATTACATTGTGATGAATTTAAATACAACATGAAAAGCATTTGCATACAGTTGTTTGCAGTCATTATTGCTCACCCTCCAGCATGCTAACATGCATTGCATCATTAGCGCGCTTTGGCACGCTTAGCATCACCTCCAGGCCTTCCTTTATTTCACCTTTACCTTCCTCACAACATGTAAGCAACTCCTGTTATAAATACAAACACACACCAGCGTCATCCAAACTGACTCACATCTCTTTCAGTTACAGTGTGAACAGGTAAAACTGAACAGAAGTGATGTCTGGTGTTCACCTTTAGCAGGAGCTGGTATTTAGTGATTCTCTGGACAGGTTTGATCAGGTATGATGAGATTGAATTAGCCAATCCATGTCTTCTCTGAATCTCCTGTGAGGAAAAAAATATCACAATAATGCTACAAATGAGCTTTGATACGCAGCTAAGGTGACAGATAAAAAAGCTCAGGTAGGCATAAGAAGTTCTGCTGGTCTTAAGCTGGTCTCTGCTGGTCTTAACTGGTTTAGCTTTCCCAGGCAGGCAAATTGTGTCACGTCATGTGAATAGCAATGAAAACATGCATTTGTTTTAACCTAAGTTCTGAGTTTTGCTAGCAAACACTAGCATTGCCATGTTATTTAATATCTGTGATCTGACGCCCCTGTTTACTGAAGATCTTGCTGTTTTACTTTAATTTCATTCCGTCTGCATGTCGTGTTACAAACATGAGGCAACTCACATCAAAGAACCTGCCGGCCTGGCCCTGGATCAGCTGACTGGAGTCAGGTTTGTTTTTGCAGTAGGTGACGTACATGTGAAATTTATCAGCCTTCAACATGGAGACAAATAAACACATTCACTGTATGCAGGGAGCATAAAATTAATGTCTAAATATGAACACTTCACAACTGAAACATCTCTTCAAAGTTTTAAATAAGCATCAAAATGCAGGCTAGGGCAGTTCCCAGTTTTACAAGCACAAATTAGTTTTTAAATATTCATAAAGAGTAAAGTCTCCTCTGTATAAGGAAAGAACGTGACATTTGTTCTCACCCATGTGACGAAACAATGGCCCACATCTTCTGGTAGCTGCTCATAGTTCTCCAGCTCTTTCAAAAAAATGCTGCAAATAAATAAACAAAACTCGCTAGGATGTTGTGGGCGGTTGCCAGGGTGTTGCTATGCAGTTTCAAAGCTGTGTTGAGTGGGTGTGAGCAGAGACGACTCTTAGCACCCAGTGCGTGAGGTACACTATGTGCTAATTTTAAATAAGAAACCTTAGGTTTAAAAAACCCTTGTCCTAAATAAAAGCAGAAGAAACAGTATTGATTGTTTTGGGCACCACAGATTAGTCACACGCTTATACGTTCCATCACAGTTACAGCTTTATGAGGCATCAGTGAGACAGCTTTAGTGCTAAGCTATTGTGCCTATATGCAAATCTACAGCACATAAACCTGGAAACTGAGTCAGTTTAAAAGATTTAAAACATACTTGTTGTGGAACTCGTAAATCTCCTGAATGTTTCCAAAGATCACATGTTCCTTGTTGGCGATTCCAGGTGGGATTTCAGCCCCACTCGTCATTTCCCACAGAAAAGTCTGTGTGTAACAACAAATTAACCTTCCTTAGAAAAACATTCTTTATTTATATAAATGCAATGCATTTGTCATCAATGATGTCACTTGTTCTTGACCAATCACAGCATGCCAAAATTTAAAATGTGTTTCAAGTCAATCAGAAAGGGTTTGAGTGAATAACAATGTAGATTTAAGCCCTGATACAGAGCAACACACCTTCAGAAGAGCTGGAATATGATTTATATAGACTATTATTATGGTTCTTCTCTGGTCATTTTATGATCATCATTCATCTTCTCATATAAAAGAGCAGTGAGGACATCCTGCCTAACTTACTGTCATCATCTAAGAAAATAGTTCTAAGAAAACAGCTTCTCCTGAGTTTGAGCAGAATGTTAAATGGGTCGGTGCTGTTGCTGTGGCAGACAGACAGTCTCACCTCCAGACACTCCTGCAGGTCTCTCACGTAAGCTTTCTCTGTCTGCAGCAGCTCAGCCATAATATACCTGCAGAGAAACACTCTCGACTCAATTACAGCCATTCAAATGCACTCGACATCACACCCTTCATTCTTACAAAGCATCCCATTAAAGAGGATTTTCTGTGAAGAAGCAGCTACTGATAATCTCCTCACTCACTCCTTCTTCCTGGCGGATTTCTTCTTCTCCTCGTTCTCCTCGTGGTCGGCATCACTGAGGTTGACCTCGGGGTCGGTGTGCGTAAGACTGGCAGGAATAATGTCCAGCTCTAGATCTTTATTGTCCTGTTGCAGAGCAGATAAACAGAGAGCTCAACCGCTGGAACACAGGGCTTGCAACGCTAAGGTGAGGGTTCAAGGCAAAATCCAGGAAATGCAAAATGCTCCCTTATTTGTAAGTTGCTTAGGAAAAAAGTAAAATGAGTGAATCTGTTAAATAATCTGAATGTACTGTAAGCCGTGCTGAATAAAACCTTTTAAAAGTCTTTCAGTTGCCTCAATTTAAGTGTAAATTCTTCCAGGGTCAAAGACATTAATTTAAAGTTTTTAGTACACTACCAGTAGCGTAATGTAATGTAGTATAATAATGTTGTGAGTACCTTCAAAACAGACAAAGATAAAAAAAAAGAGTTGATTGGTATCATTAATGTAATGGAAAGTTTATCAACTTGAAACACCTTATCATCACAGTTTTCCTTCCTGAAACAGGAAGCTGGGGTGGGAAAGTATTTGTCTTTGAGTAGCCAGTAGTTTATAGTTTATTTTAAAGCCATCATCTCTGATCTGTCATATGCTGTTATTGGGTGGTCAGTAAAATCAGATGGTCTACAGATAATTTCATTGGCCAAAAACCATTTGATTTACAGACCAAAAACAATCCTATGGTACTGCATATGTTGCCTTAAAAACAGGAAGATGGAACCTTACCTCAGAACACAGCCCCAGGGCTCGGTCCAGGCTGCAGCGGTACTGACCCATGCGCATGGAAAAGTCCCGGTACCGTCTGTCCACCGTGGAGACCCACCTCTTCAGCTCCGACACGTGGACATGACCTTTCTCCACCAGACCTCCAGCCAGCTGGATCAGGAGTTTAACCTTCTCCTGCGTTTGCTGGAAGACAAACAAAATCTCTCTGTCTGTCTGTCCGTACATCCATCCATCATTATCAGATCATGTTGTTTTACCTTAGCAGAAACACGGAAATCTTCATATTCCTTCATTAGTTCCTGAGTTTTTTCGTTGTTATCACCAGGATTCGTGTGTGTGGTTAGAAAATATTCTCCAGTGTCCTGCAGCCAGTCTATGGCCTGAACGACACACACAGCTTCAACTAGGAAAACAGTCTTATCCTCTCCTGTTACCGTACAAGCAAATTCCATTTTTAACTGGACAACTAACTAATCTCACGCAGCAAAGGGCTTCTTGCTATGCTAAGCCGCAAAGACAAATTTAAAGCCACTACATTATCAACTCATTCACAGAATGACTTTTGAAACCGTCTCGCACCTGTTTGGCATGTCGTTCAAACAGAACGTATTGCTGGCACTGGTCCAAACGTCTCTTTTTAAGAGTCCAGAAATGAAGCACACGATTTTCTCTCTGAAGAAGTTCACTCAGAATGGCTAAATGAAAACGCGAGACAAAATCAATAAACAATCACAAACAAACCGACTGCATATTTGGTTTCGGGCTGTAGATAGTGGTTTTAATTGGTCTTGACTGACCTTTGACCTGCGATTCGGTGGCGCGATTGTGGGTGGCGACTCCAGGCATGCTCACATTGTTCCGATGGATGTATTTGAGAAAGACCTCCGCATTGCGTCGTGCCAGAGTACACGCCTACAACCAGAAACAGCTTCATAAACAAACACGCAGTTTATTTCTTAATGTTTTTCTATTTATCCTAATGATAAATGAAGGGTGAGGCATCTTCACTTTGGATAGTGTGAAGTATACATTCATTTCCTTTATTTAAAAAGGAAAGAAACAATTAGTCTTATGGCCTCTTTAAAATTACACATGGTCACATATGATAACAGGTCTATATTTTACAGCAGATGCTGTATTAGGAGGACAGAACTGGTGAGGCTCTGTACATGCAGGTGTTTCAGCTTGTGTGTGTGTCTGTTTGTGTGTTTGTATATGTGTATAAGTGTATGTGTGTTTGTTTGTGTGTGAGAGTGTGTGTGTGTTTGTGTGTGAGAGTGAGTGTGTGTGAGAGAGAGAGTGTGTGTGGTGCACCTTCAGGAAGGCCTCTTTCTGCTCCAGGTGTTTGCTGATGAGTGGCGTGACGTGGTCAGTGTCTGCGGTGGATCCCAGTTTATCATGACCTCCACACCAGTCCTCCTCTCTCCTGTACTCCAACTCCAGACTCTCCAGTACATTACACACCTGCCATGAAGAACAACTCTGACAGAACTGCTGCATGTAGCTCACACAACGTTCCAGTGCTTGAACATTTATATGCCACAGTCTATTCTTTAACTGTTTATTTGACAGTTGTTTATTACACCAAAACATTTTGTTCAAACAAAACATTTACTGAAACATTTTTTTTTTCCATTCACAAGTCTGTCAGTAGGTTGTGAAACTCGCACTAGGGGGCGCTAAAATTGCTGTCATCACTAGCCATGGTAGTGATGGTAACTGGCACACTCTCCTCTGAACCCACCTGCTCTGATGTTTTGTAAAAGGCCACAGAGGCGTTAACCAGCTTTAATCTGTCCTCCATCTTCAGCATGAGGGTCTGCCAGTGAAGGGCCACGGTCTCGGCACAGGCCCGCACCGCGTCCGGGTCGTAGTGACCCGCCTGCAGCAGCAGCTCCGCCCTCTGCTGGAGCTGCAGGGCGCTCTGGTGGGTTCGCTGGAGGGAGTCGGCATGGAGGAGAGACTGTGGAGGTGAAGAGAGGAGATGAAGTGATACACAAGCTGTACTTAAGTTTGTTAACTGCCAGCACACAGAGACCACAGGAGAGGAAGATGAGGTCAAGAAGGGTCTTCTGTGAAGCCCGTTTTCTTTAAAGCATGAGCCTTATAAATTAAACAAAATGATTGACTCACTAAAAACTGAAATGAGGATCAAATCTCGTTCATTCTGTCTGATGTGATCCAGACACTGTATGACTGCGGCTGACTGTACAAACAAGCAGCTTTGCATGAACTAGTATTTGTGCTTGAATTAGATCAAGAAGAAAACTATTATCACGTATAATGTAATTATTCTATAATGTTTTTACTGTGTTTCTAAATGTTGATCATATGTTTACTAAAACTTACAAAAACAAGAAAACAGACATTAGTAGAATATTTTTAAAGTTATATAATGTTATTATATGTAAATGTTATTAAATATATATCAAAAACAATATCCTTAAGTAGTTGGTATAACAAAAATGACTCAAAATAAAAATGTTTTTATGTAAAATGGTTTTCCTATAACTTTCTAAACAACATTTTTGGCATTTTTGTTATTTAATGGAAACTTTAGAGAAGTGTTCCTGAAAATTGTTAGCTGGGTATGAATTTGCATACATTCATTGTCAGTGTGTTTAATTGGCCGTGTGGTTCATGTGTTTGAGAGGGGGCGTGGCTTTGGGGAGTGCCTCTTTTATCTTGCTATTACCTTTAAACCTGCACTGAAAATGATGCTGAAACAGTAGAAGGAACTCTGTCTCAGTTATATTTAACTGATTTAATCAGTAACGTTTAAGACCCGCTGCTACAGATTATTAAAACATTCTGGCTGTTTGTGGAAAGAAAATCTTGGCCAGTTTTCCATTTCTGCTTTGATTTAAAGCGTCTGTCGTTAGTTGAGAATTATACGCAGCAATTTCCTGAATTAAAACTCAGTATTCATCTCAGAGTAATGTGCCACTTACTGCCGTAAATTTGCTGAGTAACTGTTTTGAAATAAAAGATCCAAAGATCCCTGAGCCGCGTCTAATGCAGCGGCGATATATAATTTACAAACCAATTCATCCTCTGCTTATCATAAACTACAACAATACAGACATCAATTCTGCAATTAGACGGCACCTGTATCAACAGCTGTTCATCTGTTTGAAAGCAGCAGAAAATGCTGTTCTAACTGCAGGTACTGCTGCACACAGGGTTTGAGATTTAATATTAATGCTCATATAAAAGGATATGCAGCATTGTACAGCTGCGTCTTGCTGAGGAATATATGAGTGTGTGTGCTTGTAGGTGTGTGTGCGTGTATGTGTGTAGTAGTGTATGGGTTTGTGCATGTATGTGCAGGGTTGTGTGTGTGTGCATCTGTGTGTGTTTGTGTGTCTGTGTGTGTGTGTGTGTGTACCTCGATGGCGAGCTGGAACTGTTCATGTTCTCTCTGAAGCTGTTCCACCTCAGACAGAGAACCGGCGTTGGTTGTGCTTGCCGTGAGCATTGATTCACCGTTACGAATCCAACCCAACACCTGCACACATCAACACACGCGTGTTCATGCATGAAGACGTAACTTGATGCCTTTCTACCTTAAAATTTGTCCCTCAAACGTTAACAGCTTGAACAAAAGTCAATGAGTTGGATTAAATGTCTGAATTTTTGCAAATTTTAATTTATTAATTTTCACATTCTTCATTCATTATTTGATAAATTATTGTAGCATGATCAAGCCTACAGAATATTTACAAACAAAAAATTATTTTAACATTTACCTGATTTCCAAAGGTAACTGACTTTTGACATTTAACAATTTTCCATGAAAGACATGTTGAATGACTTAAATGACTTAAATACAATGCTGTTCTGATTAATTTTGCACTGAAATGTTTAAGCATGCAATGTTTAATCCTTTTTGACGTACAGTGAGCAGGGCTGATATGCACCCATGCACTGCGAGTCTGTATATGAGCGTGTGTGTGTGTGTGTGCGCGTGCTCAGAGTGTCAAGGATAAAAGCAATTAGCTTGGCACTTGTACTCAGGGCTAATAGCATCAGTCAGAATTTGGACTGCAGCACAGAATGAGCTTATTTTCCTGAATATAAAGTCAGAAGAACACATATCTCTCCAAACACCAGGACCAAAGTAATTTTAAGCAGGACTCCTGAATATCACATGAAATGGGATGCAGCTATTGAATGCGATCAGACACACCTGTTTGACCTCGGCCTGCAGGTGTCGCAGCTGCAGACACTGCTCCAGACGCCTGTGTGTGTGCTCTGCGCTGCCCTCCAGCTCATGCTGTTTCTCATTCAAACACTCCAGCAGCTCCTGAACCCTGGAGGCCAGATCCACGTCCTTCTCTCCTGTGAGCTCCATACCTGCTCAACACACACAAAACGCCTCAGTCTCCTGACCAATCACAACACGGCAAGTCGTTTTTCTCCTTGCAGAAAGTGAAAATAAATCTCAGCCAATTAGGAAAAAATGGACAGATTATTGTAATGAATTTTCTTTCATCTGTCCAGAAGGGGGACTGGGCCTTGAAGCTGTATGTCTCAGACTGTGTGATCTCAGTAAACAGTTATTATGGGATGTGAGGGGAACACGGGGCAGAAGGTGAGCATGTGATGGAATGTCTCAGCCGAGAAACAATAAACGTCATTGATTTTATGTGTGTTTGCGTGTCTGAAACAGCAGGAGTGCGTGACAGACAACCACTTCTACACAGCTCATTTTAACCTCCATCCACTAACCCATCCATCACCCCACTTATCCTCATCTACCTGCCCACAGGCCGTCTCTGTGGAAACCCTACGGCGGTCTGTGAGAGTCGGTTCCCATGGGAATGAGATGCGTGAGTGACAGGGTAGCCTCTGCAGTATCCCGACCGTGAGCAGTGAATAGTGTTCACGGCAACCCCAGAGTGATGAGCAAAGGCACCGTCGCTATGGAAACCTTGGTATGGATGTAAGGGGGAGTTTCCATAGCAACCTCACCCCTTCATACAGTGTTAATAGTATGAGAGATCCCAGGGCTGTATGGAGGAAAAAAAGCACCCTTCGTCTTTCCATGCATTCCAATCCATTTCACCCTTTCTGTTCCCAGCATACACACCAGATGAAAAACAGGGCAAGAGGAGAGCAATTTTTTACTGGCCAAGTAAATGCATTTTTCATTATTTTAATTCATTTTTTAAAAATTGCCTCTGTTTGTAACAACAGGTTGAGCATATTTCAGTATATTTCAGCAGGAGCTTCAAAAAGTTTCGCCTCTGACATCACATCACATTGACATTGAAAGTGACCAAAGCAAAAAGCACAAATTACATTGTGATTTTAAGTCTCATATTATTGTTATGGTGGCCTTTTGTGTTCTTTCACGCTGCTTCTTTCTGCAATTCTATTGGTGGTTGTCATGTCACATTACAGCTTATTTGCATAATGTTGAACTTTACAGACAAACCCTGTCGCCCGTGTTAGAAAGCACCAACTCTCACTGAAATTGGATGACTTCAGGTGGCTGTAAATCACTTAACATCTTAACATCTTCAGACGGTTTGTTTCAAACAGCTTCTGTGCATCAGAGAGATTCAGTTAGTGTATTATAATTCATAATACATGCATTTTGTTCTAAATAAAGTTACCAAGCCAAGTCCCAAGATTTAATTTTATTTGATACACATTCTGTGATTTATGAAGACCGTACACACACGCGATCTCAATGCTTATTCCTTCCCACTTGTATGTTTCTATCCTGTAGCTCTTTCATCGCTTGTATCTAAGACAACCCATAATATGTGTAACAGGTTTCAGCTGTTGTGTCCGTGGTAACTGTCAATAAAATTCAGCAGAGCACGGAGGAGTGAAGAGATGGCTGATTCACACTTCTTTATCTCGTCACGCCTCCTGCGTCCTCCCTATCGCTCATCAGCTTCTCCGGGAGACGTGAGCGAGCGCTCCTCCTGAGATGCTGTGACTCACATCACAGTATCTCTGTTTTTACCATCCTATGGGCCTGTCACTGGAGCTGCCCGGCACACTGTACTCTACAGAGAATGCAAACCCATGTGACCTTTAAGAAACTCCACATTTTGCAACTTTTCATGTTTATGTTTTAATGACTCTGCCTGTTTAATTGTGTTTTGTTTACTTCCAATATCTAGTGATCTGTCTTTAGGGCGGCGTTCGGGCACCCTCCCAAAGCGAGGGCTGTTTCATAAGGTAGCCAATTTACTTATGCTGCCTTTCTTCTAAGAAATCTTTTCAGGCCAAATTCCGGGCAGCATCATATGTGTCCTTAATAGGGAACACAATTCAAGAATGAGACTCCTCCTCCAAACACACCAACACACAGATGATGGAAGACCGTCAGCGGGATCAGGGAGTGTGCAAGTATGCAAATACATTGTTTGTGTGGCATCCTAACATTGTATGAACATGTCATGTGCCTTCCACAAAATATATGTAAATAAATATTTATATACGTATTTATATACACATACGTGTATAGAAACTTATTTAGGCCACTTGCTATCATGATGTAAAGAGACGGTTAATCAGTCTAACAAAAACTGTTTATGGTGAAAATTAATCTACTCAACATTTAACATTTTTCGTTTTTCCCTCTTCTGCCACAGACGCTGTTAGGACTCTTTTCTGCCTTCAGCTGTTTATTATGTTTTTTTTTCACATTTCTGCCATCTAGCAGCCACATATAATTCAACTTTCTCTCTGCAGGTTTTTTCATGTGAAGGTCAAAGAGGTTGAAGCTTGATTCATTTCCTCAGATGATCTTCAGACGAAGCCATTAACCTCTTACCTGTCCTTCCCACCGTCTGTGTGTCTCTGCTCCTCACTGCTGGACTGACCCACCTGAGCCAACCTTCAGCCATTTCAAGAAACTATGAAGATCTTTCTCCTCAGCATCTGGGACTTATCACTTACGCATCATTTGCTCTTCTGTCTTCTATTCTTCTCCTCATTAGTAAGTGGGTTTGGATAAAAGCATCTGCTAAATTATTAAATGTAAATGAGTTCCTCACCTGAAGCCTGGACCTCCATGATGTACTGGTGGAGGTCCTGTCCCTGCTGTATGACCTCATAGGTCATGTTGTTCATGGCGAGTTTGCGCTCGGTGTGTCTGTGGAGTCTCTGTTCAGCCAGCGTGAGCTCCTCCGTGTTAAAGTCCGACGCCTGTCGCATCAAATCCTGCTTCCATGCGTCCAGCTCTCCCATCACCTGCAGCACAAATATTGCAATAAACACGAGCACAAATCTCACCCAATGCGATTCTTTATAAAGCTGCTGTTTATTGTGACAGTTGTACGTAAATACATCAGAAATTATTTTAAAATGTTTCTCTTCACGTCTACACATCTAACATTGAAATAGAAATAATTCTTATTAATTATTAACGTTGATTAATGATTAATATTAATATTTAATATTAAACATTAATATTAACAATATTAATTCAGTTGAATTAATAATTAATTCTAA
Organism: Yasuhikotakia modesta; assembly: GCA_036877545.1. Classification (NCBI taxonomy): domain Eukaryota; kingdom Metazoa; phylum Chordata; class Actinopteri; order Cypriniformes; family Botiidae; genus Yasuhikotakia; species Yasuhikotakia modesta. Next base: position 22,793 of record JBAJNP010003549.1, on the reverse strand, counting down.
TTGCATTACAATTATTTCTTTAACTTTAGTACAATGATGTCCTAAAAGTCAGATGTTTATTTTTGTATAAGATTGTTCATAATATTGCAGCTACCATTAATTTTACTGTGTGTAAGTTGATCCTTATACATAAACACATATTACTGGTTATGCCTTTTATGAAGCAGCTAAACCCTCACAAAATGTTTCTCATATCTGACCCTTGACTTCATAAAGTTTTAAAACAACAATATAATACATGCATTACACACCTGTGGCTCTAGAAGGTAATGTATTGTTTGCTTTGAAGAAATGCTCACAGTATCTCTATAAACCTGTCAAACACTGTATTCCACCTGTGATTTTTTTAAATTATTGGTGTATATATATATATATATATATTGCTTTCTATACTTTAATTTTTAATAACACAATTTCCTATTCTTATGTTTTATAAACAAATAAAACAACCTGATTTTATGAATAAATAGTAACGTACAAAAACACAGACATATGGGATTTATGAGTACAGTTACACCTGACACACACACCTCCAGTGCGTACTGCTCAAAGATGCGGAGCTGCAGGAAAATGTCCAGCTTGATCCGGCGCTCGTGGAAAAGTTCCTCCATGTGAGCCTGAGCCTCATCCAGCTGCTGCAGAACCCCCTCGATGTGAGCCACGGAGCTGGCGTGAGGAAGCTTGTTACAGGCCAGAGCTGAGTCCCTGTCAACACAACAACACACACTCACCTCAAACCAGCCCATCAGAATCACATATGAGCCCCTCACACAGGCGGCTCTAAACAAAAATGTATTAAAATTGATCTGTGGATAGAAAACAGCTGAACTCAGAGGAGTTAGCATGCATGCTCAAGCATGCTAAGATGTGACGCTCGTGTGGGAGGTAAAAGCTCTGGCCTGTCCTGTTGAGATTTTTATTACATTTCTGCTTAGAAATTTCTAGATTTACTACCAATAAAAATTGCATAAATATGTTCTGTCTCATTAAGCTTAAGCATTATCAGAGTATTAGCAGAAAAAAACGGTTTAATATGTTGGGTTATGGTGAATGTCCACTGCATGTTCTCATAGGCTGATGAGCGTTGTTAAACTCACCGCAGGTGCTGAATAAGTTCCTCCCCTTCTTTGATGACGTTGAGCGTGGCGTCCAGCGTGCTGCTCTGCTGCTGCTGAAACTGTCTGATCAGCTCCTGAACCGCATCCACAGAGTCTGAGTTCAACACCGGCTCCACCAGAGACTTCTGCAGGTCCTCCATCCACGTCCACAGCTGCACACGCACATCAGACACACGTGTCAGACACACACATCAAACAGACAAATACATCAGACAGACACATCAGACAGACAGATACACAAGACAGACATATAAGACACAGAAGAATGATGTGTAATCACATAATAGGTTCTCATTCAAACCATGCAGAAAACACTATTTAACATGCATGTGTGTGTGTGTTTATCACCTCTTTGGTGTGTGTGTGTTTATTACCTCTTTGGTGTGTGTGTGGAAAGACACTGAGATGTCCAGCAGCAGTTTCCTCTGCTCCACCCGCCTCACAAACTCCTGAACTCGGACCTCCAGATGATGGGCCGCAGCGTAGATCTCCTCCGGATCACACTCTCCGGTCTGAGCCAGCTGCTCGGCCGCCTCCAGCAGCTTATCCGCGTTTGTGTAAGTGTTCTTGGAGAAAGACAGACAGAGAGAAACATTATAAAGAGAAGAGACACACTGTAACACAAAAGAGCGCAAACACAAAATCAGTGTTTGTTCTAACCTGCGCCACCTCCTGGAAGTCGTCATGGCGTTTCTGTAGCGCTCGGGCTCTGTGCACAGACTTCCCGACTCCGGTGTGTTTACTGAGGAACGCCTCCCCGTGGTTTTCAATCCAGTCCAGCACCTAGACACACATTAACACTGGATTATTCCAGAGCTCAGCTGCAGGTTGGAAGAGTTCGAAACTAAAAACGCCATGGTCATGGGTACGATTCCCAGGCAATGAACACACTGATAAATTCAAAAACGGGCTTTAAAACAGCAATTATAAAACAACAATCTAGTTAAGTCAATAGAAATGAGGCAAAATAATGTCACTAAATAAATGTAATGTTAATTACAGTCTCTGTTCAGCACTTGAGCTCTAAATGCTAAACAGCCAACCCTCATGTTTGGCTGATCATTTACTGCATTTACAACAGCTCTTGTGGAAAAATAATAGTCGACTTGGGAAAAAACTGCTTGTGATCTGATCACTGGTGCTTGTATACAGAATATAAAACTGTAAATACTGATGACTCATACTGCACTCACTTATTGTGCCCAATCAAATGATTTCTAGGATGAGAATGTCCCTCCCACAAATTTCTGACAAGCAAAACATATGGAAAATCACATCAATAACTATGATGCAAAGATTTGTTCCACAAAAAAGACATGTTCCACCCCAACCCTCTGTTTAACAGGAAATACTTTAACAGGAAAATAAACAGCAAGACTTTATTTAAAAACTGAACATATATAGACTGTGTGGTTGAACTCTCTGCGCAGAGACTGTAGGACACAGAAAAATGTAGTTCAGCTGTGGCTTCAAAGCCTCTGAGAAGCAGAAAAGTCTCTGTTCTCCCTGAATTTAAACTGGTGCCTGGAAGAAATAATTGAGATGCAACAGAAACGTCATTTGTGATTTTCTGTCCTATGGGAACCATTTAGACACATTCTAATTGCAACTCCAAGCTTATAAAGTTCAGTGACAACAGTCTCTGAGGTATTTTGGAGATTGAACAGTGACTTGAGCAGTTAGAAGTCTGATCTCCTCAGTTCACCAGTCAAGCTCAAAGCCCGAGCAGCTCTGATTTCTTTAAAGGGTCTTGGAAAGAATCCAGTGACATCAAAGAAAACACACAGTCCTGACAGAGAACCGGTGAAGTTATAACAGAAAGTCCCTGAAAGCGACGGCCACAGGAAGTGGAGTGTATTGTTAGAGGTATTGACTGGGGGCCAAACACAATACTGTTGTCCCTGGAGGACACTGAGGCAGTCTCAGTCAGCTGTGAGTCAGAATGCGTGTCACTTCCTGTAATACTCTCGCACTTGATATTTTGTTCTGCCGTCAGTGAAACATTGTGAATCACACGTAATTATCTAAAAACAACTGCTGAAAGGCTGAGAGTTCAGGTCACATTTTCAGATGCCCCACAGTCATCTGTTAGCTAAATCATGTGGGTATAGTTCTGTATGCGTTTTGTATACGTGAATGCATGTATATGTACATGCATGTTAATGCAATCCATGAATGTAGGTGTACATGTGTATGCAGAGATGCATATGTGAGTAGTGCATGCATGCATTTTTGTGCATGTGTATGCATGTGCATATGTGCATGCATATCCGCATTACCTGCTGCACGTCCTGCTGAAACACACACAGCTGCAGTCTCTGGTGCAGTCGCAGCTTGCGGTGCTGCAGAAGACCCTCCAGTCTGCGATACTGGTGAACGACCTCGTGGACCACCTCCAAAACCCCCCTCACTGCCTGACTGTAATCTGCCCCAGCTGTCAGAGACCCGGAGTCAGCTGGGGGCTGCGGCCTCTGCAACACATCCAGCAGGGTCTTCCCTTTCTGACTGACCTGGGATCAGAAAGACCTCAGACTTTTAGTCATTAGGAGAAAACATCTTACGTCTTACTGTTCAAACGTCTTACTGTTCAGTTACAGGCTGAGAATACAAGTGGGTTTCAGAATTTAGACCATTTTATTATTACAGGAAATATATTACACTCACTTATGTATGTACTTTGTTGAATCTTCACTACGGTAATCGTTATTTAACCAGTTTGAACCTTTTAAACCACCCACCTCTGGTGGAAGAAAGCTTTGCATGCAACATCCCATAACACAAACGTTGTGTTACCTCTGTGTATGCTGTGGTGACCTGCTCATACAGATTCTGGTGGTTGTGAATGGATATCTCAAGCTCCTGCGTCGCTGTTGGCAATCCACTCTCATCGCACGACTTCCCCCAGCCCTCCATACTGGACAGAAACTAACAGCACAGAGAGAAATCTTAACCTCCACAGAATGACTGATCCGTGCAACAAAACCACAGGACAGAGGGACGGTTGTACACACTCATTAAAAACACTCAGACACAATTAAACAGCTGCTGAGGATCTTATTTAGGGTCATAAATCAACCGTGTGAAAAAGCTGCGTGTTCACCAGCAGTCAGTTATTAGTGCTGACAGGGAATCTAACTAAACTGTCACACGGAGGAAATCAGGGACTGTTCAATTATTTTTCAAAACAATTTAAACTTATTCCACAGAATGATAAAGTCAAGTCCAAATACTAACTTATTTACCTGCTTTGCAAACGTATGATTCTTTCCACCTAAAAGCATGTTAAATGCCTTCATAAAAATGCTAAGCGCTCACACCAAACGGTTACCTGCTCAGATGTCTGCTGGAAGACGGACGACATGGCCAGAATGGCGCTGCGCTCCTCCAGAGCCGATGCGAAGCTCTTCCAGTCCTGATCCAGCTGACCCGAGATCTGCTGTATCTGAGCTGCGGCGTAATGTCCTGCCTCGCACAGCCGCGTCGCCACGGAGACGATGCGAGAGATGTTCACGTAAGCATTCTGTAAAGAAGTTGATGGGGTGCCAGACAGAAACATAATAAAGACGCTGAAATTATGCTGTTTCAAGTCAAAACGGTTTCCTTCTGGAGCTCCATAAGAACATCTGGACCTCCTACCATAGAGTTCATGGCAAAGTGGTCGTGCTGCGTCTGCAGGTCTGCAGCATGCTGGTAGCTCACGCCGATGTCTGTGTGCGTCTGCAGGAACAGCTCTTTATTGTGTCCTATCCACTCAAACATCTGCAGGGAGACAGAGAGAAGATATTCCTGACAGACATTCCCGTCCCTCAGACACACATAAAGTAGCAAACCATGATCTCGGCCTGTAAAAAACCATGTTGGACCAATTGAGTCCAACAACTGCCTGTCTGTAAATATTTACCAAACAGCAGACAAATCTGCCTAACAGTCGTGGCAGGGTTTGGGTGATTTAGCTCAATGTTAGTGTTGTAGTGATCTGCATGTAAACCTTAATATACACACTCTCCATTTGGCTGTTTTAGTGGCTGTTCAACAGCCCTTAGTAAACTGGCTCTGACGGAGCACAGATGGACTCTCTCAGCAGGACCAGAGAGTGTGAGACTCTCACAGTTTGGTCCTAAACGGAACATGAGGTCCCGCAGACACCCAACCACAGAAGAGACCACAGTGATGTCATAATTACTCCATCATCCAACCCTTTTTATCAGATGAATAATATCTTAAACTTGATTGGATATAAAATTATATCTAAAACCTGATTGGATATAAACACAGCCCACAGCTGAGATAATAAATCAGATTCCTTGGTGGAAAAATCTTTTCCTTAGAAAAGTTTTAATAATTAAAACAACAACAGTGGTAATTAAAAATTGTTTATCATATTGCCATTGCCATCATTGCCCATTTTTATATCCATACAGATAAGACATAAGTTTATGTCTTACAATTTAGTCTCGTTAATCTGTATGGAAATCATGGTGATTTCAGTAAGATCATGACTGAAGATCAGGACTACATGTTTCTGTAACACGACGGCTCTGCATCCTCTCACCTTCTCTGCGTCCTGCTCATACAGCCGTAACTGAAAGCACTGGTCCAGCTGCTGTTTGCGGTTGTGCCAGGCCTGCAGCAAATGCTGCCGCGTAACCTGAAGTTTATCCAGCAGGGCGGCGATCTTAGGTACTAAACTCTGGAAGTCTGCCCCACCCGAAAGCCTTCCATCTCCTCCATCCCTGATCTTCTGCAGGAGCCGCTGCCCCTCGTTATCCAGCTCATCCACTGGCGCCTTCGTCATGGTCTTCCTCAGCCGAGCGTGTTCCTCCAGAAGCTTCCGCGCTTCCTCTGCGTTAGTGGCCAGCTCCTGGCGGGAAAGAGCCTCCTGCAGCTCCTCCAACCGGGAGAGGAGGTGCAAAGCTCCTCCTGTGAACTCCTCAAGGGAAACACGGAGCTCGGTCCATTCCACGTGATCGTACTCCAGCGTTCCCTCCAGATCTGACGTCAGCTGAGATGGGTCCACCAACTTGGTCAGACCCTCCACAGAAACCATACTGGTCTACAAGAAACAAAGAAAAACTCATGCACATAATAAACAATAAGCATATTTGGTATTTCATGTGATTTCATGTGGTATTTCAAAAAAGTCTTTACTGAAAATATTAGACAGAAAGTCAGATTTGTTTTTATTTTTATAACTTTTCTACAAAAAAATGACATTTTGCATATACCTCATGATTTGGTATAAATGCCTGGCGAGAGATTAATGAAATGTATTGCTGGTTTGCCAAAACTGGTGTTTCGAGGAACCAGTTTCAGTGCCTCAAAACTGTTCTGTTCTGTTTACTTCACTTGCTTTCTCGACTCGCGACATTCTCACCTCAAATGTGAACTTGGCGCTGCCGAAGTTGGTTTTCTGTTTCTGCCAGAAGTTGTCTGGTTTGATGATGAGAGCGACGCAGATCTCGGCTGGAAACGACTCCTGCAGCGTCTTCAGCAGCGGTTTGATCAGGTCCCACTTAGAGCCGCGCATGTCGATGATGACGGTGAACCCTCGCTTGCTCACATCCTCACTGCAGGTCAAACACACTCACAACGTTACAGGAACGTTGGACGATTACCATACGTGTTTAAGCTTAAACAACTCCACACCACTGAATCCATATGCTTGAGTTACGTAGCATTGCATCAGAGCGGCTAAAAGACCAAAGAGATGCTCAAGGGAACATCAAAATCTCATCCTTTAGACACGCCTGTCACTGAATGGATGCAGGTTAACCAAAAACTCTTTCTCTATGTTCTGAGTGTGAATAAAAGATGGACTTAAACTAAAGTCGACCCAACAGAAAAATATTTTAATTGTGATTTTATTAATCACATAATAATTCAAAAATGATAAAAGCTTATTTAATGCTTCTGAGGTTTTCACTGCTGTAAGTGTCATGACCCAAACAGAGAGATAAACATGATCCTGACAGGACTGACCTGGGAACAGTTGAGAGGTAAGTCACAAGTTTGCGCAAGTCTTCCTGTTTTATTCTGTCATGGTTACTGCGGGCGGGAAAAGTGAGGATGGGTCCCCCTCTCTTATCTCTCCCCCCTGAAAACAAGAGGATCATTTTAATACATATAAAGCCTCAATGGCCATAATTACAGTAATACCCATGAGCCTGTGTGTGTGTGTGTGTGTGTGTTTAAGAGTGAGACAGATCTGTTCACTGCTGGAATGACGCTGGAGACAAACCAGCCAATGGCCAAACAGAATGAATTCCAATGCAAAAATTAATTTCCCACCTGAGACAAAGGCAACTTTCTCTCTTAAAACTGTCAAGACATCAGACGCCTTTATTCCGTCATTCCTAAGAGACCCTGATGAGAAAGAGGGAACTGACAGACAGGAAATAAGAAGAAAAGGGAAGTTTAATTTTTAAATGATTTAAATGATTTAACCATTAACCATTAATTTACAGTGTATTCTGCAAAACTTTTTTTTAAACTTCTGCTAACACAACATTTTTGTGTGAACTCTTCTTTAAATGATTACATTCTTGCAAACCACAACATCCACATTTCACAATAAACAAATAAATCTCTGTGTATACAAACATGCACAAACATAACATAAATATACTGGAACAAATAAATATACAAGCAGGATGGCATGTGGGCGATGAACTGATGTCGCAGTCGATGTATTTTCAGGCAGTATGTTTAGCACGTGGATCACGAGGGACAGCCTTCATCTGTAAATGCTGAGCGACACACAACGGATTTGGGCTGAATACCGAACGCTTTGATCGGGGAAAATAGAGCAGTAGGGCACAGTGGGTCAGGCGAGGGGGAAACCCAGCTGTTGGCTCGCCTCCTTCTGTTTGGATTCATTAGTGGTCTAATCTACCCTCTCTGTAATCCCCCAGCAGACAGCTGGGCGCTGGGGCAGCCGGTGGGGAGAAGTTCAATTACACTTAAGCACACATAGAGAGCCGACACACACACACACACATGCTCCAGGCTCACAGATGTGGCACATGCTCACACACTTGTCCGGACATAATCACAAACATACACACACTCTTGCTGGCGTACGGTACATCTGTTGAATCTGTGAGAGATCTTTACAGTGTTCGGGGCGATATTTCATCTCTCTCACAGACTGGCTCCCATCTGCAGACTACATAAACTATTAAACCTGAGTGCAGGAGTCTGATGCTGAACATGACATGTTAAATTTACTGTGAGAACTGACTTTCCCCTGCCTCTGCTAGGGCTGGCAGACACCACACACACACGCGCACACACCATATACACACACACACCACACCACACGCTCACACACATACACACCACATACACACCACATACACACCACATACACACCACACACACACGCGCACACACCATATACACACACACATCACACGCTCACGCACATTCACACACCACACGCTCACACACATACACACCACATACACACTCACACCACACTCAAGCACACACTTGCTCACACACAACACACTCAAGCACACATACACACCACATGCTCACACACATACACACCACATACACACACCACACACTCACACCACACTCAAACACACACTTGCTCACACACACCACATACACACTCACACCACACTCAAGCACACACTTGCTCACACACACCACACTCAAGCACACACTCAAACACACACCACACACACACCACACGCTCACACACATACACACCACATACACACACCACACACTCACACCACACTCAAACAAACACTTGCTCACACACACCACACACACGCTCACACACATACACACCACATACACACACTCACACCACACTCACACCACACTCAAGCACACACTTGCTCACACACTTGCTCACACCACACACACACATTTGTTTGCTGAAGTCATCTGTTTGTTTTTTACATTTAAATATTGTGAAAACACGTTTACAAGTGCACATTGTCATACAAACACATGATTTGAAGGGTTCAGTACACAACAGCTCATCATGAGTTGGACTCACAGCAGTGACTTATGATTCATAAAGTGATTTATATGTTCATTCAGCAAACAACTGATCCAGGGAGTTTATTCACCATCCGGGAAGCTCTACACCTCACAACCCCTCAAACATAGATATTCAATAACATCACTTCAACTCAATATCTGACATAATACATATAAATGTGTCAGGGGTTTATATGGAAATATGAAAACATAAAAATCCAAACAATGATCTTACCTGTATTTTGAAATAAGCAGATACGCAATAGGGCTTTAATATACAACCTACCATTAAGGTTACAGTAAAATGGACCTTTAAAGTGAACTTATATAGAGATATTAGTGGATGTTCTTATGTTGTCGTGGTTAAATTTCGCGATCCGTCTCATTGAACTTAAGTTGCGTTCATTCGCACAGGCAGGTGGCGCCAGAGGCCCGTTACTCACGTCAGCAGAAGAAGAGAAACATGCGGAGGGTGTTGGGAACAGGTTTGTAGTTTCAATCAAATCAGTGTTTATTAAACTCTAGGTTTCTTTTGTATCTTATATCACTTACATTGTAAAGATCCACTAAGCACACAGTATTATTTATGTATTGACTTTTGGAATATATTAATTTATAATAATTATTATTTATAATAATATTAATTGTCATTAATATTGTCAATAATACCAAATGCATAAACTTAAATGTAAAATACATTTGGCAGTTATTCGACTCCCGTGGCCTCATGGGATACAGTGGCGTCCATCTCGCCGGAAGCAGTAGGACCATCTGGGAATTTCTTGGCAACTGTTTTTTCCATAATGAGATTTCGGACATACTATTCCTAACACATACAGATATTTACCTGCTGTATGGTTTAGAAAAGTTTAATGCAGCTAATGTAATGTACAGGAATGTACACGCACTCAGTAAGTTTTGGCTCTTGTTTGCCATCTCTGTTTGAAACAAAAAATTGCAAGATACTTATTTAGTAGTTATTTTTCTACCGTGGATGGCAAGTTTGAATTCTGAACAACTGCTGTAAAAACAAGACTTCACCATTTCTGCACCCACACACACAGTTTAGTATCTGGAACTTGTTTTTCTTTACAGACTAGATGTTGCCACAAGTCAAACTAATATTTGCTTCCAAAATGTAAATTTCTGTATTCAGCTCACACATGAATTTTCTGGGAATTGAACCCATAAGATTAGCGTTGCCAGCACCATTCTTTATCAGTTAAGATACAGGCTTTATTATGCAGATAATCATATCATGCGTTAGAGATTTCTGTTCTAAAGGACACAAGCATTATCTTCTTTTCAACTTAACTAGTAACAATTGCAGAAAGCATTTGTGAAAGATGCTGTAAACCAAGGCTGTTTTGCTGGACCGCTCTGTTAGCCAGCGGGACGTTGTAGTCTCTGTGGACACTGCAGATAGTATTGTAACATCTTAGATGTCAGATGAAAGAAAATGGGCAGTAAGATGTCACAAGTCTATCCACTGCATACAAAGTGCCAAATCCATATTTCATAAGGATGCCATGCAGTGTTTTCTGCATGTTTTATGAGATCTTCATCACGTATGCTTCATACGAGTACACAGAGAACACAGTGACCGCTTGGTTCAAGCCTGCATGCCTGTGTAACTCAATGTGTAAACATGCAGTTAGTTTGATCAGTGTTCAGTATAAGAATGAAGACCAATTAGTTTACATTGTCAACAAAAGATCATCAACAAACACCTGGATATATTACCCATAATTCAACCCTTTGAGAAGGTCATGATGTAAAACATTCTGTGTTTCCCAGGTTACAGGATCAGGGTGTAGCCACACAACACAAAGCTCACCGAAGTACCAGGACATTCCCACTCGCTGCAATTACTAAATGAAACCAATCCTGCCAAATCACTGCCAAATGTCCCGCAGGATCAAATCCTGCCAAGAACAGGAAGAAAAGTGACACCAGCAGTAAGATAAGTTTGTAGTCCTCAGGTCCACCCAATGGGAAGTCTGAAAACAATGGCTGGCTGTGGTTTGATGTTAGCATTAACTATTATGAAAATGTAAGCTGTGAGATCAGGGACTGGTTCTGGTCCAATATCACTGGCTCATGATCATATGTACTGAAGCTTATTTTATGGGTTCAAGTCAATTCAGTGGGTCTGCATACAGCATGAGGCCTATTTTCAGAAGAGTTCTGTTTTACTTAGAAATATTGGATTAGATGGAACTAGACGTTTATTCCAAAAGGAATCAGTGCTTTGATTTCAACCAGTTGGGAATCGAGATTTGATTGAGAAGGTTGAATTTCATTTCACTGGTAAGAATGGAATCAATCTGAGGACCAGACGTGTCCCTGATGCATGACATCACTAATACTGTGTTCATTACCTAAATTACCCAAGTATCACACGTCCCAGAACAGCCTTCACAGCAAGTTCTGCCGGATGTTGATTCATCCCAGTGATCTGAATCTTTTATAAAGACAGCAGCTAAGCTATTATAATTACTTGGCTGATCCACACTTGTCACTTGACTTTGAAACTATGAGTAAATGAACACATGGGCCACATTTATTTATTTCAGACCAACTTTAAATGCTATATTACAGAATCGTCCATCGCAGTGACTACTCAGACTTCTCAAAGACTCTGCTTACAAGCTTTGAGTTTTTACATGTAAACATAAGACAGTCTAAAAAAAGACTTTTGTAGACTTGTGTAAATCACACTTTTGCTACAGCAAGTCTGCAACTCAAAACAGAAATATGGGGTATGATTCGATAGTCTCCTAACCTCTTTGAAATATTATATAACCTAAATTTTAAGAATAACTTGAGATGTCCAGTCTTAGTCCGGTCTGTTGATCTTTGTTTCACGATTTATGCATAAGGGAAATAATTCAATCATGAATTAATGACAAATGACAGAAAGTAAAACCATTGTAATGAAAATGCCACTGAGTTGCTCCTGATGGACAAAATCCAAAAATACTTCTAAAATTGATTTCACTGTCTCCCAGCCAACATAATCACTGAATGTACCTTTTCTACTCAAAGTCCTGAGCAGGAATCTTGGCAACAGTTGCTACAGCAACTCCTCTGGCCTTCATTCAAGAGAGACGGCCTGCTGAGGATGAAGTGTGTGGTGAAGGTTTGGCCTTAAATTTAAGCACAGTCATCTAGTGCGTGTGGTACAGCCAGTGAGAGGAACTTTGTGTCTTAAGATCTGTAGGCTCAGGGATTACAGTGAATGATAAAATGTTACACAGGTTGCAGTTTGGCTCTGTGGTTGAGTTGCTGAAGATAACACTTTTTTTTAAATTGGTGTTCAGTAAAATAGGAACACCAAACATCTACTGAAATTGCTCTGGTAGGTTATGAACCATCTTTTCCAAGAACTGTTCCTGCTTATTGCATCACAAAACTGCTCCTATAGGTAACATTCAAAAACCTTTCAAAGTCTTGTTTTGATGTATGAAATAAAACAATGTTACACAACTCCTAAGTTGCTAAAGTCTTGCCATTATAGTGCAACAGATTCTAAATGATGGAACTTTATCTTCACTCAATTTCATGCTTTTGTGTCTGACTTCACTCTTGGAAGTGGAGACACTTTTTAGCTTAATGTGTGATGACACATGCTGAGAAAACCGCATAACAAGTTCCCATCTGAAGTGTTTCTGGTTAACTGGCCAATGAGTTTCCATAGCAGATGATAGTTACAATCTGAACGATTTTCAGCTAACAGATGATTAAACAGGTGAAAAGTGAAAGAATTCCACTAGCTTACAGTGAGGGAGAGATCTGAGCATAACAAGGAAACAGGGTATCACAGAAACTCTTTTGACATGGACTGATAAGTAATTACCTAGCAACCTCCCAGAATACCTTAGCAACACCTTGGCAGCTGCCCTCAACTCTCAATGAAGAAGAACCCAGTATCACGATGGCAATGTTTTATCAAGCACCACTCCAGGAAATGTAGTTATAATATGTGTTACGGTTTAGCATGTACTGTACATTGTGGTTTTTAAACTGTATAATCTCCAGGAAAAGAATATCTTCTTGATCTATGAACTTCAGATGTAAACATAATTCACACAGTTCAACAGAGCGAGATGTGTTTGTTTAAACTCTGACTGAAAGTCACAAGGGTGTTAAGCTAAATAAAAATATCACTGTATTCTATGAACATCTTTTCTCTGGCAAATCTTAGCCTTGAAATGCCAAAATATTTAGATAAGAACCTCTGCTGGCTAGTAGTGACTGTGCAGAGCATGCCAACAGAAGCATAGCAACCATTTAAATTATTTTAAGTCATTATGTAACAGCGATATTGAGAGAGATAAAAACGCTCCCCAAACTACAAACGCATTTAAGCTCGTATTCATCACAACACCATCTGACATCATCTCACACAACTTCATTGGCTAATAACACGAGAAAGAAGACCCTGCGGTTGCACCGCCATCACAGATTACTGTAACATTCTGGCCATAACAGTCAATGCAGGAGGAACCCACAAGCTAAGCAGCTTAAAGTGATTTCAGCAATATTACACTGGGGATCTTCTTGGGTTGTAGGCCAAATATCTGGCAACCCCAGTTACTGTGGGCGTCGGCCAGATTTAATTATTCAACTAAATCAACTTATAGTTGCATAATTCCAAATGCATTTTGCCTAAAATGGTTCAAATAAATGCAAAAGGTTTTGAGTCAAAAGTGTAGTTAGGCAAATATATATGTTTTCTGTTCAGTGTTGCTTTTGGTCACATTTTATATTAAAGCCTTTAAATACAGTATATTTATATAAGAGAAAAGCATGTGATACATTGTGTTTGCTATGTTTATGTGTGTAGGGGGTGGGTTTAGAGTTTTAATATAAGTACCTTTAGTAATGTATAGCGTATATTGCCTATACAGACATGCATTAGTGTAGGAATTATGTGGGGTATATATTAAAACAAATAGCTGTCAAAACACTGTCTTGACCATCATCAAGTCTTTGTTTGCCTCTGTCACCTCAGCAAGCCCTAGACGAGCATCTGAAGGGTGGCTGTGTTTGAACCAGACGCTCAGGATGACTGTAATCTTCCTCACTGGCACAGCAGTGTACGTCCCGGCAGCTCCTCTCACAGTGCCTGACATCCGTGTGGACAACCCCAGACGTATGCTGTGTGCATGATTATCCCACCCAGTGTGAACATGCTAATCCGATCATGAGACAAGGAGAATTCCATGCACTATAAGAGCCGGAATACTGGATGTTGGATAAGAAAGCAGAAGGTTTGGGAATCTGGGATATCGTGGGATGTATCACTGAGTGACACGTTCAGAAATCTGACTTGTGTATCCACCTCCCGCTATTACTGCTAACTAAGACATCAGAGAGTGTGAGAGTATTCTGAGCATGCATAGGGAAGACAGGGGCTAGTCATCACACAGGGAAATAATCTGAAACTATTAGAGTAAAAAATCTAGTGTTTAAAGCTTATGTAATTCATTGTGACACACCATTTAGTTACTGAGATGTGTTTAATGAGCTTTGTTTTGTGCAATAAAAGCTTTTAGTCTTGAGACTTTCAAAGACAAACAGAGAAATATTTACTAAAGTAAAAAGTGTGACATCTCTACACGTAGCCACATTGACAAAAGATCTGTGTATATAATAATTACATAAATGCTAAATGACATAAACTGTTGTGTGGTGTGGATGATAGCTTCAAATGTAAGGTGTCCACACTAAAATATAAAAATATGCATTTAATAACCATGCAAATGAAAACGACACAATACATGCTACATGTGACATCACATGTTCACATCATACCCATAACAAACATGCATGTTCACATTCCAACACACACACACACAAGCCACATACACAGAGCCTAAAGCATTTCCTTAGGTAACTTACAGTACATGCATTTTCTACCTAATTGGCTCATTTTTCCAGGCAAAGAAGTAGGTCAGTGTTAAGGGTCATAGTTGAAACGCTGTAAAGTATCTACAGTACATAAAATCGCTGAACCGCAGCAGGTGGAGGTTTGGACACATGATCAGGGGCTTGGCTGGATGCAGCACAAGAGATGGCGCCTTTCTCACCGCGACAAAATGCTGGTAATTCTTACATCAAGGAGCTTAATGTATCACACGCCATAATGCGACTGTCCTCTCCTTGTGGGAATCAACAGGCTTCATGCTCAGAAACATGAATCAATGTCACGACCGACAAAAGGCTGTGCCACTCCCGCGCCAGCCGCGGCGCCGCGCAGCGCCGTGCCCGGCGCGTCCGGAGGTGATAGTACCGTAATGAGAGAATGTGTTGAAGGGGCGAGAAAAAGTGACAGTGAAGTAGTGCCCTATTTATTTCAAGGGGGATCCCTTGCTCCCGTGCACAATAACCCAGACACGCCGTCGAAGGGCGTTGAACGTGTCAAAGCGCTGCCGTCTGCATGCATTCTGGGCACATTACGCTGGTTTTGAGGAACATGGCAGCGTCATTACGCATATGTGTATTTACACATATATGCATGAAATACGGCGTTATCCTGATGTATGACGTTAAAACATAACGGGACACACGAGGATAAAGCTTGTAATGCTGTTTAACTCATTAGCGAAACTCTAGGTGTAGCGGTGTGGATGGGCGATGATGTACCCGGTACAGCGACTTATTACAACAATTAAACCCACAGGCATCAATAAAGACAAACGCTCACATCCGATTTTCACATGCAGCTCTACCTGTTTTGTAAAACGGGTCCGTATCTGGATCGTTCGGTCCTTCATCCGCCGCTTCGGCAGAATTCATCATTGCCATCATTGCAGAATGTGTTTCCCACGAATGATGTTATTAAAACGGGGTTTGATCTTTGAAATCTAAGTGTGCAGATCAGCAGAACCGGCGACTGTCTCCATCTGTGGACGCGTGTAGTAGTGGAGTAACGCCGATGATGCCCGTGGATCCGCGCTCGGCTGTACTGGACCCAGCGCTCCACCGGGCGCTATTGTTTCAAGCCTGCCCGCCTCTGCAACACAACTGCTGGGGAACCCCGATAGAAAGAGCCGCAAAAACGCTTAAGCGATATGAGAGCAGCTCTGGTACAATCCTTTATTCATTCGTTATCCATCCACCCGCGGTATATTCCTCCATTCGCTCGATGTTTCGCAGAGCCCAGCGCAGATAATGGCAGCACTCCCCCACACCGTTTGTGGCTGGGCGAACCGCAAATTGCCTCCTACGATGGGCTCCCACTATTACAGACAAACCAATGCAAGTAATGCAACGATTATTTCTGATGCATTTATAATAGATCAGACGGTGAGATGCGAGATTCTCCTTTATTGTCATGCGGCGCGGAGATCAACGTGTCCTGATGCGCTCAAGCGCGTCTTAATAATGGGGTGTGTGTGTATTTTTCAAGAGGCCGGAGAACCCCGACCAACACCATACGGTCCGACTTAATGATCGGAACCAATGAATTGGTCTGGCAGCGTTTTTTAAAGAGACACTCATTTGAAATTAAAATGAATTGATTTACAAACACGGCGATTTATTCCCAGATCATCTGCAAATTTATTTCAACGCTATTGACTTAAAACGTAGCCAGTGTAGGATTATTGTTCTTTTTAACCCTTTAAATAACATTGCTTTGTAAAATGTCATTTTGTAAATCTTTGACATGATAAATAGACACTAAAAGGAGAATGTTTAATAAAAGGGTGTTTTTATATTCATGACTTTGTAATGAAACTGTCTCAGTATGGTGAGATACAGCTGCTGTCAGATACGGCTGGATTTTATATATGTGTCTTTGCCAATCAGAGTCGTTGTCTTCGCCACGCCCCCTTAGAAATGAATGTTTATTTAGAAATCCAGTGCGCGTGAACGGCACAGTCGTGTCGCTTCTGGAGGTTAAACACTCCTGTCGGCTCAAACCAGGAAATCTGGTCTTCCTGTGATTCATATTTTGCTCAGCCAATATTCAACATATCTGTACAAACAAACGCGTTTCTTACATGTAACCCTTTGTCTTACATTAGCACGACCCGCAAATTCCCTCGTTAGTATGAACATTTTTCATTGTGCTATAATACTAAAGGTTTCAGAGAAATGAGTTTATATAAATTTACTGTATAGAAATGGAAGGTGATCGCAGATGGTCAGCTGACGCCCTCGTGAGGAATTATGGCGTCATAGTCGACGTATGTGGAATGTTATTCAATGTTATTATAAAGGTTATTAATGTTATTTATAAAGTTATGGAGCACCATATGTGTTGATCATTTACTGTTTACTATTGTCTACTATTTACTGTTACGTTACTAGTATATACTGCTACAATGGCTCTTACACCCAGGCAGCTCATACCCCCAGAACTGCCAGTTATTCTCAAACAGTTTACTGAGGATGCCATCAGAACTCAACCAGAGGACATCATTGCGTGGGCAAAACTGTAAGCATCAACAAACTTGGTTTCTGATCTTATGTGGAAACATTTAACCTGCTGAGAAAGCAGAACCCTATTGAGCATGAAACGTTCATGAGGAAGAGTTCATATTTACAAAAAATATATAGAGAGGGAATTGAATAATGTATTATTTTATTAGTTATTTTACAGCCTTGGTCCAGGGAAATCCTCTGCCTGTGAGAGAAGTTTTCACTATACCGGATTTTGTGGACATGAAGCCAGAAATTCTAGCTGCCATGCATGCACAGGTGAGCTTACAGCTCTGAGGACACCACAGCATCCACAGACCCATTATGGCATAAAATATCGTTATATCCACAATCACCTGATCTGTTGTCCAGCCTCTGCGTTCAAAAGAACAGTACAGACTCTTTTCTTTGATCAGTTGGGCAGAAAAGACATTGTGAGTAAGCTGGAGGTGGAGCAGATGTGGCAGGACTTTGGTCTGGCAGAAGATCTTCTTCAACACTTGTTCAACGTTGGTTGTTTTGGAGAAACCTTTGAATGGATCAAGTTCTTCGCTGTGAATTGCATCTACCTGGGAGGGGTGAATAAAACCATATCATACTTACAGGAAATAATTAGCATTCGCTTGGTTACTTGACTTTCGAACTGTTTGGTTGAGACATGTGTGAAATGTGACAGCTGACAGAAAGTTGTGTGTTTGTGTTTAAAGGCAGTCAGCAATGGCATGGCCCACGCTTGTTTTATTCTGAGCGGTGACCCCGCCTGCGCTCATGCTGATGCTCGTTTGCCATTTGAGATGTTTCGTGACCTGTATGTTTATCTGGCAGAGGTGGATCGTGAGGTTTCCCGGGCTCAGGTCAAAGCTGCACTTGCTCATCTGGAGACACAATCGTGAGTTCAGTCTCAGATCTCATACAGGGCTGTTGATCCAGGCTGAGTCAGATGATAAGGAGGGCCAACAAACACATTCAAACTAATGTGTTTGTCTTATTGTTTTCGTCCTTGTCTCATCTATTTCAAAATAGCTCCAAGTTTAAATACAGAAATTATTTTTTTTACAATATGTAGATGTTCCCCTGTTTCCCTTGTTTAATGTTCTCTCTCTCTCTCATCACAGGAAGGCAAATGATGGCATGGTGAGGGTGTCTGATTTCATGGATAGTGGTAAAGTGTGTTTGGGATGAGCATCTAATGGCATAACGACAGGAAGGGCTCTCACTGTAACCTCATCTACCCATTTTCAAAGAGCCAATAAACACCAGGTCAAAAAACAGCGTTCTCTGCTTTCTAGCTCTGTTATATTGGATGGGATGGCGACAGACAACTAAACCTGTAACAAATACAGTTTAAACACCACTTACATTGACTCACATCCAAATAATCTCATTTCATTAAATTATATAGGATATATTCAGTTAGATTAAATACTGCGCGATGCTCCAGTATTGACTCAGTTTGTTAGTGTATTAGGTTGTAGGTAAACTAGGTTTCTCAGCCTGGGATATATTGGGATACAGGGGTGATATTATTCAGTAGCTACGGATTTATCATGGATTTGTTAAGATGACATAAAATTATTAAATAAAGATTGATAATTTTAAGAATTGATTTATCATTAACAAAAGGCATAAATGGACAATTAAGTAATAAAATTATATTATTTAAAACCGCGAATCATAAGCGGCGATATTATATTTTACTGTTATGTCTCCATAGAAACGCTTTCAGGCGTCAGAAGCCTGCATGGGCGTTAACCCAATCTAAGGACACAATTGGCTATTGCAAATATGATTGGCATAGTCTACGACCAATAAGGAAAAACTATTTTATCACGTTTAACTTATGTACCAATGAAATTCTGTTAATAAAACTGGCGGCATTTCTATTGGTCGACAGGCCTCGGCTTCCGTTCTCAGCGGCGGGCCGGAAGATTTCCGCCGGTGTTTGTTAACGCGGCAGATACGATTTGTTTCGCTTTTCAGTCTGTAGTTTTTTATTTAGTGCAGATTTGTTGTTCACACTTCACAATCTTGAGATTAATTTCCCGAATAAACGACGAAAACGCGAGTAAACATTTATCAGATATATACTATTATAACATGCGATGTTATTCGCTGCTCGGTAGGTAAACTTTCTGAAGTGTACAGCTTTGATCACACTTAGGTCTCACATGGCAAGACAAGGAGTATCAAGACCAAAGGTATTGCACTATGATTCCCACTTGTACGAATACCAGTGTTAGGTGTTTTTCAGTGGGGTCGCTAAAGCAGATCTTCCGCAGGTGGTGTCATCGGGCAGAATCACCAGCGCTGGACGGGGACACGTGTACAAGAAAAAGTAACTTAAACCAGATAACAGACATCCTGGTCACACTGCATCACTGTTAAACCATTTCTAATGTTTGAAATAAGCAGTCAACGAATCTGAATCTGGTTTAGGGCTGCAGGAAAATCTCTGCCACATCATGAACCTGCATGTTCCCTTTATTCCACAGATTCAGAAGATCAGGTAAAGAAAGTTACACGTTCAGTGGTGTGTTAATAAATAACTCTAGCATGGAGAGTGATTGTAATCCTTCCCATCAAAAACTGTATCCAGGTGACAACAATACACCAGGGACTGGACCGATGTGCTGCGTTACTCAACGGGATACTTGAAGCTGAGCAATCAGGTGGGATATTAACATCACGCGGTGAGGTTTCCTTCATCACATTAAGCAGTTGTGAAGAAGTTCATGCTGTTTACTGATCAACAGAATCAAAGCCAAGGTCACAGGGACCAAAGACCAGCAACTTTAAATCCAAACCCAAGAATCTGACAAGAAAAACTGAGGCAGACAAAAAACATGTGAAGAAAACAAACAAAAGCACACTTACAAACAAAAGGCCAGGTAATAGTCTCCCACACAGTTTACTTTAATATTGCAATGTCTATTGTTGGGCATGTTTTGGTATGTTTACATATATCATGTTAAGAACTGCAAAACAACAACCCATTTTTTTCAGATCCAGTGCAGAAGATGATTCTGTCTGCCAGTTCACACCCAGGTTTTGCAGGAAAGTCTTGTTGTCATGGTGATCAGAACCCTGGCATCAGAGGGGCACAAGGGTCACATGATCAGTCTGCAGGACTGGCCCCTGTAACAAAAGCTAAACATGAGCAGCAGCACTCAACAGTTAACAGTCACGTACCATCTTTGGGTAACAAAAACACAATCACGTTCTATAACAACTGACTTGCCTTTAGCCCAGCTAGCATCCTGCCTGTTTGTTAGTGTGCTTACCGGTGCACTGATGTTGATCTCTGTAACACTCATCTTTCTGTTTGAAGGTGAGGTTCAGACATCCACTGCATTTAACTGTCGTCTGACAACATCCACACCTGCACTGAGTCCGCAGAGACCTGATTCAGCACACGGCGAACCTGTACGTCTGTTATTACAAAATTACATCATCATTTAATAACAGTCGTGCCCTTACACTGTGTTCCAACCCGGCATGATGCAACAGGTTTGCTTCAACAAGCAAAATTTCAGCATCAAAAGATATTTGATACCTAATCTGGGATTTGGGGCTGATAAGATTTCACTGTGGGCTGGAGTTACCCAGCAGAAATAGAAACCAAGCAAATTTCGTTTGTTGCAATTGTGGCAGGTTAAGGCAGAAAATCAGATTTACATTAGAGGTTTTATTGCATGTCATCTCATCTGCTGGATGTCTCTGTCTCCTTCTGTTGTTTAGTGTTCTTCAAAGTGTGTGCAGAGTCATAACAGCTCAACCCAGGAGTTTGCCAACCCGACCCAGAATGCTTGTTCCTCCTCCATGGCACCAGCAGTCCATTTCCAAAGTGAACTTGGTACTCCAGTGGAACCTTTGATCGCTGGTCAAGTCTGTGATGGTCCCCGGGTGGCATCATCCACTGGGAACCTTAAGTGTTCTTCAGCAGTTTTATCAGCAGATGTTGCCCAGCCTCAACCTGATACCGGTGGACCACCAGTCATACATTCCAAAGCCCATGAGCAGATGTGCAGTTCAGAGGAGAGTGGGGCTGCTACTAGTGCTGAGGAAGACAATGAAGAAGAACAGGAGCCTGTTAGAGATATCATGTGTGAGCCCAGCATAGTGAAGATCATAGACCTGAGCTGCAAATCCAAAGTCACCAGTCCAGAAAAAACAGCCCGAAGAGTTCTGACCGTCAGATACCTGCTGGGCGAGCTGAAGGCTCGTGTCGCTCATCAGGGTGAGAATTTTATGAGATTTTTAACTCCTGACCTAGATGTTAAACTTTGATGCTTAACTCACGCTGTAATGGGATTTAACCAACAGAATGATTTGCATGGTAGATAATAGAATATGTGACTCATAGACTTTACATCTGAGTCATATTTAGAGACCAGAATATGGAGGTAGGTTCTTGTCTAGGTTTGTAGTCTCCACTGTTCTGATATCTAGACCTGATTTATGAAATCTAATATCCTATTTCAAACTTCAGATGGTTATCTGATTCTCTTGTGGTAATACAATCAGAAATGGGGCCCCTGAGATATTCCTGAGTCAAGGTACCCACAAATCATGTTGGTTTGGCAAGAATTGGGTGTTCTGAGGAGATGTTACTATGTTCTGTGCAGATACTGAAGCTGTGCGTCTGATCTCTGAGGTAGAGCAGAGCATCTCGCTGCTTCCTGTCATGGTGGGCAGCACCAATATCCAGGCAGAGATTGCGCTCGCCCTGCAGCCACTCAGAAGTGAGAACGCACAGCTGCGCAGGTCAGTGACCCGCATGCAGAATGTCTTAAAGGAGCAGGTCACCTAAAAATGTGCTCACCCTCGTGTTCCAATAACACATACCACACACAGGTTTTATTTTGGGTGTACCGTTTCTTTAACGTCATCAGAGATGTTTTTAAGTGTATCAGTTGTTAAGTGTAGATATCTTGTAGGCGTTTGCGAATACTCAATCAGCAGTTACAGGGACGTGAGAGAGCTGAACGTCAGGCCCGGCCTGTGGACTGCAACAAGGAGGGTGAGTGAAGCATGAAACAATTGCAATATTCATTTTAATTTAATAAGGAAACTGTTCTGATGCAACAGACAGCAGGACCATTAACTTCACCAGGAGTACCTGCAATTTTCTAATGACAACGTAAATGAAGCTGAAAATGATACTGAACATAGACTTGTGAATAAATCATGACTTGTGTCTGTCTGGCTCAGTGATTTGCGTGTGTCTGTAAATGGTTATGT
>JBAJNP010003548.1:0-38906 GCA_036877545.1 Yasuhikotakia modesta | reverse complement strand
ACTTTGTGTAATTGTATGATAAAGCTGCTGTAATGTACTGTACATAGTCTTGTTTTATAAATGAAATGACAGTCTGACAGTCTTCCATATGGCAACATAAGGATAAGGAGTTCCATGTGCCATAGCGCATACTCCTAAACAAACATACTATATTTAAACCCTTATCACACCCTACAGAATATCTATCATCTCAGTAAATTTAATTGTGTTAATACTCTACAGTACAGTGTGGGTTTGATTTGTACATTATGAGCCATTTCAGACAGTGTTTGTCTAATCTGGTTTATCATTTAAGAGCTACTTCAGATGTAAATGAGCAGTTGCAGCTGTGTGTGAGACTGACAGTATACACTAGGGTGTTATTTGGACAGTGAATAAATGAGAAACGGTTTTAGAGTCCAGTCAGCTTTAATCAGAGTCACAATGCTAAGACCTTAACAACCCCCTAATGGCCAGCAGTGATCCAATTTTACAGTAAGACCACTTATAAATTTCCATCTCTTTTACACTCAGATTTTTTTCTCTGGCTTTCCTCTCATGCATCACTTTGCACTCGCTTTTCTTAAAAAGTCTCGGTAGGCATAAGTTCCTCTCTGCTTAGCTTTCATTCATAATTGACCCCAGTGCTTGAGCAACTAGCAGATATTGTTACTTGACCTCCAGAACATACAGTCTGTTCCAGCCCCATCAGTCTGGCCCTGGTTAGGTTCTTAATGATCCATGTTCATCTGAGATCTGTGTGTGCTGGGTTTGGTGACAGCTGAAATGAACAGTTAATAGGTTATTTACAAGATATAATTTATATCATCTAATCAACCATTTGGATTCCATGAATGAACTTTAAACCTTTGATCTCAGAGCCTGAGATTACCATGGCAACATCAGACAGCCATCTAATGCTGTGATGCACCATGAATTGTAAAAAAGCTCTCGTTCTGTTCCTCAGATCTGTCAGACGCGTATGAGGAATGATGGTAAGAGATTTGATAGAAACAGGTTCACAAAGCAATTATCTCTCATTTCTCACACATCAATGAAAATGATGATGAATGATGAAGCAGATCAGTTATATATTCAGAAAATGTACTGTTGCTGATTAATTCTACTTCAAGACATTGATGACATGTATTTCTTCTGATTAAGACTACAGGACAGAATATAACTGGTGTTGTGTATTGCAGGTGCTTCTTTTCAGCAAAGAAAGCAGTTGTAATCTAACCTGAAAACATTATTACACAGTGTCTCATTATGAAAATTCTATTAGTCGTACCATGTCTTAGTCAACATGTCCGAGCATTAACAGGTCTTGAAATCTGCACTAATCTTTACTGTGAAATTGTGCCTTAGCTGCATACAAACATGTATACAAATGAAAATCTTTCCACCCACTTACTGTGTAATTACAGGTGGGAGGGCAGCCGACGACTGAGATGCTTATGAGACGGTTAAATACCACACGCTGACACATCCTGCTTGTTTTTTATCATCTTTATTATATGAAATATTGAACAAAAAATGCAGTTTAAAGTAACAGTTCACCCAAAAGTCAAAACTCATCACACTTCATTTATATACCATTATGTCATTCCAAATCCGTATGACTTATGTGCTTTTTTTTTAAAAAAAAAAAAAAGTGTGTAAACAAATGGTCACCCTTTGACTTACATTTTGTGGGTGCAAAACCACATAATTGTAGTAATTTTTCCTGTATGAGGACAGAGAATGTAAATTAGTTGGATGTTGGACAATCTCTGAATCAAGTGGTGGCCATGAGTTTTGCTACTATTTTCAACAGTGGCTCAGTGGCTTTTTTCTCCCTCCATTTTTCTATCCCTTTCTCACCATTCTAAAAGCAGTGAGGTGATAAATGGACCTTAGATGAATGACTCCAGAAGACTCCATCTGTCTGGATTGGATTCATATTTAAAGGCCTATTCTCATGCAATATTCATATGCAGCCATCGTGACCCTCACATAAACAGATACATTGCATGCATGTGCACGCACACATATATCCACACATAGACACACTACATCTGCTATGAATTAGTACTGGGTGAGAGCTGAAGGTATTAATAATTTAAGGTCTGTATTGAGTGAGTCTGTGCATTGAGGTGCTGTGGATGAGCCCTAGAAAGATTTATGGACAAGATAGAGATTTTCTGACCCAAAAACCTCAAGGGCTTTGACATAAAACTGTACATGCAGACTAAAAACTGCCCTGATCTCAGAGAACAGTAATGAATCTTAATCACTCCCCTTATTCAATTTTAATCCAAATCAGAACCGCTATAACTGAAAGCAGAAGTTTAGTTGCTGCCATTACATTTTTAAGTGAGAACACAGTGACCCCAAAGTTAAAAACTGCAGTTAAACCTGTTGTACCTTTTCAAGCAATTTATTTTCTGAGGAAGAAAATAAGGTGGAAATTACAGAACGCACAGCTTACAAAGTTGGATGCAACAATATAACAATGATAATCCACATAACTGTACACCATTACTACTGTAACACCAGTATGGTTATTAACCTATACTATACCATGCTGTTCTATACTGTGCTATTCTACTGTACCACTAAATCTGTCAACTGCACGTTTAACATTTTGTATATTCTCATAATATTTGACCCCAGCATCAGCTTCTGGCATGAGACTTGTACTGTCGTGTATCATATTATACAATTTTTATGACTTAATACTTTAGTCAATAATATTTTACTTATTTGTGAATACACATTCTATAATAATGCTTATAAAATTGTATGCTTATTAAAATAGTAGGTGTCAAAAAATTCCTTGTTCCAATAATTATAAGGTAATCTTAATTAACATAATTTAAGCTTAATTAAATGTAACCTTAATCAAATTGCTATTGTTGCTATAAACACACACATGCATTTTTGCTCCTAAAATGCACATCATACCTGCACAATGTTAATAAAGAGCTTTGAGTTGACCTGACATATTCCCATTGTCTCTATATTGCCACATTGCCTGCTCAGTCATTTCTAAACATTGCATTTATCCCTTGACACCTTTTGTGTTGTGCACACACACAAACACGCATTTCACCCTCAATCACATGTGATAAATCAGAATTGACTTTATTACCAGAGGCGAGTGCAGCACTGACAGGTTGGCATTATCGTAATGGACTGAAAACATGAAAGGGTCTCTTTAAGCGCTTTAAAAAACACACATGCGCCGCTTCAGGTGAGCCCCCGCTGCAACTGTGTGTTCTGTATGATGTAAGTGACAATTGAGTTATAAGATTAGATAAATTGTGACAATGATGAGTTATTTAGTAGTTCTCTAGGGGTCAGAGTATAATGAAGATTGCTGTAATGGTTCTCCATGCTGCTGTGTTCACATGACAGCTGCTTTTCTGACGCAGTACCTGCTGTAAGTATGTGTGTGAGAGTCAGTGAGTGTATAGAGTGTGCACTTTAGACAATCACTTTCATTATACAGCTGCATGCTCATACTGTTACCACAGCCACAGAACCTAAATTCTGCCCAGTCAGCTGAACGGCAGCTTTGTTTGTGCATGTAGATAATGAAGAAATGTTCAGTTTAGGCCCCCAGAGGATAATTGTGTTGCTCTATCATAGCTTAGGGGACCTAAAGTTGACAGCTGTGTAATGTTTTCAGATGTTTCACTTAAAATTCTTGACATACAGTGATAGAGCTATAACAATACACTGGTAATTTGGTCTGAAGTCATTTGATGAGAAATATTTCATTATTTACTCACTATAAATATATATTGAGTTCAGAATGACCTTGATTGAAAAAGTTTATATATAATTTAATGTCATTTATGTTAATACAAGAACTACAAGAAACAACTGAGATATGAAGCGATTTGGTGATTTTTTTTTTTTTGAGTTCTATACATTCCTTCTCTGCAGCAGACAATATTTTAAATTGTAGTTATTCCTAACTCTACAACATTCAGATAATCCATAGCATTATAACAGGTAAAGCTCCTGGTACATAGCATTACATTCTATCCTGTAGTGCATGTGGCAGGAAAAATGTTGCACTACAAACTAACAGCTTCTCTGACTTGTATAATAGTGATTTAGCAGCTAGCATTACAGGTCTTTCATTCTTTAATTTCAATAATAACTCCATTCTTGTGTGTTTTATGGACTGTGCTGTTAAAACATAGGACTGATCACATATCACATTTACTGCTGTTGTAAGTTCTTGCCTGATCTGATTGCTGAGTGAACGAGCTTCACTTTATATGGTCAATAAAAGATGAACATAAGCATCTATAGATGGTTATACATTTACAACACTTCCTTTCTTTCAGAATAATTATTTTGGAGCTGTATGAAAAAAGCAGCATGGATTTTGCTGTACTTACGAGTTTAAGCCAGACTAAATCTGTTATTAATACTGGCCCTGGCATGGTATGATTAGCTGTTCCCCAAAAAACTTCCCACTCATCCTTTCTTCATTAGTTGGTATCACTCTGCTTATCTGAGCTGCTGTCACAACGGTTGAAATCATGCTATTTTCTGTCTCTCATCAAGCATCTCTCTGTTCTGTCTTCAAAGGGATTAGAGGAAGAATGTGGAAGGGGAAGCCCACCTACGGTGCGCAGAGTGTGTGGGAGCGAGCGAGTTCAGCCAAACTAAGCTGTATTCATCATGTGAGAACTATCAAACGAACAGTCTGATTTCATGAAGTACAAAGAATGTTGTGGTTCGTGTTGGTGGTAAATGCCACAGAGATTTGCACGGTTTAAAGAATTTTATTGAACGAAATTTGTTTCATGTTATTTAGACTTTTCTCTGATGTTCCGGGTGTCCTTGTGATTTCAGATGCATGTGATTTGAAGTGCTGTAGTGGAGTGTACTTTATTTACATCTGAGGATAAGGCTGATGGGGAAAGGGCTCCGTGGCCTTAGACTATCAAGGGCCTCCAGATTTGTATTACCATTCTTTCCTCCAGTCTGCTTAAATCGTAAAAAATATGTTACTTCATGAAATATTGGTGAGCATTTGCTTGGATGGGGAGGTGAGATGCATCGACAAAACCCACACATACACAGCTTTTAGGGGGAAATAGGACAGTTTTAAACATAAAAGATTCTGACCATGTGAAGGATATTCTGAACAACATCTAAATTAAAATGGTGTCACCCTGCTGTTGTTATCCTTTGCAAAGACAGCTTGACTTGTGAATGTTACTGTGTAAATATCTCATTCAAATGGAATTAAAATTCATTTTCAATTTTTTCATTCTTTTCATTTCTGTCTCTGCAGAAAAGGCGCATCAGTCTTTTGTGCCTCGTGATTGACAGCAACAACAGTGTGTTATTCTGGTTCAAATTAACAGGTACAAAATTCACTCCCGTATCTGCATTCAGTGGTACGAGCAATTGCTCACACAGCAGCACTGTTACATAAGCCAAAGCTGTTCTGCAGTAGCAGTGATACTGGTACTTGGTACTTTATCACAGTTGAGCATACAGAGAGGAGATCTGGCTGTAAACAGTGTGTTTGTTGTCTCAAACTTAAGCAGAGTTCTCTTTTAATTCTCTCTTTAGTCTTCAGCCCACTGTCTTTCCTCACTGCTACATAAGTACAGGCCTTTATTCTCTTCCTCCCATACAATTAAACAGCAGTCCTCATTCTAAAGTGTGATAATCACAGAGGCATGTAATGGCTACCTGAGTAGAGGATGAAAATGATATGGGGTGTGTTTAAACTGTCACGACGAAAGTTAACTTAGAGGTGAGTAGGAGAAAAAGAGGCAGGCAGATTAGGACATATACAAATGAAAGGTTTTTGTGACAGTTTAATAATTTTGATATTATATATCATATTATATTGATGTATGTCCTTGGTGGCAAAAATGTAAGAAATTAAAAGGTGTGTTGATGTGCTGTACAACAATATGAAGGATAATTTATGCAGAAATAGCTCAAGTCTAGAAAGAATGTGAGGATAAATAATGACACATTTAGCGTTTTATTTAGCTATTCCTTTAAATAAATTACTGACAAAATAATTACATGATGTATCATATATTAAGTATCAGAGAATCTTGTTTCACTAATTTGTGAGACAACAATAAAGATGCATCAATTACTGAAATTGTCATTTACTTTCATTTTACTTGCTCATTTACTTGTGGCAGTCATTTAAAAAACTAATTGCAATATTAACAAAGCAATATTACAAGAGTATCTGCCTGAAGAAAAACACATTCATCTTTTCCCTTCCCTGAGAAAAGCCCGCTTTGGGATTTTCATAAGATGTGGAACCATTCACAGAGTTTGAGAGCTTAGAACTTTATTCATGTTTAGCAGGCATTGTTGTATTACTCACAGTGTTAAGAGCTACAAAAACATATAAACACAAAAGCATAATGGTTAGCAGTGACAGACATGGCATTAACACCTACAACAATTACAGGGCAGAGTGGACAGGGATGTGTATAAAGGGCCATATACATACAAATGGTAACGTGTCTGTTTTGTCCTAGTCATGTTTTGTACTCCTAGTTATGGTTATTGTAGTCCTTTCATGTTTCCCTAACCTAGTGTTTTCAAGTGCCTTTTGTTTTTATTGAGTGTGTGTGTGTGTGTGTGTACACTGTAGTGTCCCTTACTGCTCAGTTACTGTTTGTAGTCACTTACTAGTTTTTCGCCCTGTTTTTATATTCATGCCATAGATTATGTTTCAGGGTTTAATAAACACTTTCTAATTTGTGTTTAGACCAATAAATTATGACCCATTCATAATTTGTTCATAATTATTTTAGCACATTACACAGAGATGTATATAGATGTGTTTGCTTTAAAATATACTTACATTAAGACAGACACATGCACACATTTACCACAGATAGATGAAGGCAAGGCTTTGTGTTATATGCAAAGACTGGTCTGAAACAGATGGAATTAAAAAAAAATATATATATATATATATATATATATATATATTCTTGTTGTAACAATCTATTTATATACAAAAATATAAATAGATTTTACTTCTATATGTTTTATTATTACTGCTGTTGACTGGCTTTTGTTACATGAGTCAGTTTTTCAAAACTATGTAATACTATCAAAACAGTATTTAGATATATTCAGCTACAGGGCACAACACAGAGTTATGAGCAGTTTTTCTAGCTAAAAGATGTTCAAAGAGGAAGACAACAGAGCAGTCTATGATAAAGGCTTGTAAGTCTAATACAACATCCAGCAAAAGACACACCACATGTAAGCATTTAAACAAAACAAACAGACAACAGCTGAAATCTCAACAGTTATACATGAGAAAACACTTGTACATTTTGTGCACAGATGTTTCGAGAGCTGGGTCACGACATTATCTCGCTTTCACTTGCACACACAGCTACTGCAATTCTCTCTTCACCTGTTCCTGCAAATGGAATACGGCTTAGATATCAGATTATTCCAGTAATTTTCCACATATAAAACAAAACCATGATAAATTGCCTCCTGAATTTATATTAGTGCTTTGCAGTAGAGAAGGCATCTGTGGTTTGTTATGAAGATTGTATTGTCAAATGGGTATTGTATTTCTTTTTATACTGTGTGGGGTGGATCTGTCTGCAAAGCTTTTGCAACCTCATTTTCTGCCCATCAGACTGGTTTCCATATATGGATTGATTAGCCGTAGGGGCTCAGATGAGTCATGCAATTACGCTAACACGAAGCTCACAGAAATTTAACCATTTGCAAAGACAGATAAAACGCTGTCTCGAATACAGAAAGGAGTAATGAGGGAGCTACTTGTACTAAAAGACATTGAACATTTGTGAATTGTAAAGGCTACTCTATTCCTATGTGTTAATATACAAAAAATGTACACATGCTCATTTGGAACCCTTTCATGTTGGGCACATTGGCATTTTGTATGAGCTATTGCAGAGACAGCTTATGAGTTCAAGTCAAAACCGTTTCACAGTATCAGTATTGGCTAATTCCAAGTAAATGGCTTCTGGGTAATTGGCTTCTGAGCAAAAATCTTTTCATGTAACGTTCAGATAGCTGCGCTTTGGTTTGTTTGCTTCTGAACTGAAGACAGGTGCTAATTCACATATAAACGTGTTCTTGTCATTTGCAAAGAAAACCTTGAAAGATTAAAATAATGTAAATATTAGTTATAGCTTATATGAGCTATATTTTTTGTTACCTGGGCAAATTAGTATCAAGTTGCTACTAACAAATCTGTTACTCTTTGCAATTAATAATGTTTTGCTTTAGCAAGACAAATTCTAACCTGATGTTCTGTCATAGCTACACTAAAGTGCTGATATATACTAACTAGACAAAGATTTTTGTTAATATGGCCGCATAACTGATCAAATAAAGTATTATTTCCTCTTAACTGACATTGCTGGTAATATTCAGTTGGCAAGTCTAACAATAAACCAAATTGCACATACAATAAAGACCATCATGTGTTAAGACATCTAACTCAAGACCCTCACAGCCCCCTCTCTGAATTACTTCTGCTACCGGATTGAGCAGATGGAGAATTTACAAATGATTTGCAAATTTTAGAACTAAAACCGAGTCCCTCCGCTGCTTGCCCAACAACTTTAAAGGTACAGATACCCAATCCAGTAGACGAGGTTGAAGAGGCCAAAGGCTGTTGGGAAGAATATTCTAGAATAAGAGTCGATTTTGGAGACATGGACGTGCATTCTGTTCTCACGCCAGGCTCCAGTGCGACAATCATCGAAACAGCAGAAGAAAGTGGTGCAGTCTTTCCCATCCAAACATTCGTATGCATAATCGTCATCCTCGTGGTAGGGAGCAATATTGTTCATCTGCAGCAGGGATGTCCCAGGTCTGATGTTAACCATGCTGGGTTTCTGCACAGGGAAACAGGAAGGTCACCCACAGCATATGCCAGAGCTTTTAAACAACACAATGTAATGGCAAACAAGACTAAAATGTTAAAATGAGCTGAATTAATCAGTAGGCCTAATTCATTGTGCTTTTATTGATTGGCTGTGTGTGTTTAATTAGTTGTTCTGTGTTGTGTTATTTAAATAAACATGTTGTTGGTTGACCTGTGCATGGCTGGATTTGGTCTTCTTGTTCTGTCGATTGCTTGTGAAGTAGTGCAGAGTTCCGTACTCCATCAGAGCCGCGAAAGTAAAGATGAAGCAGACAGACACAAACAGATCCATGGCGGTCACATACGATACCTTTGGCAGAGACTTCCTAGATATGGTGCTTAGGGTTGTCATGGTAAGCACAGTTGTGATACCTAAAGCCCATTAACAGGCACAGTAAATATCCACATTTCATGACTTTTATTCCCAAACTTATGCATTTGTGTAATGTATTCTCATAATAAAAAATGCAAGTCATCTTTGTGTTGATTTGTTTTCATTCTGAAGCTTGTCATATACCTAATGATGTTCTGGCCGGTACAGCGTCCTTGTTAATCCAGAAGGAGACCCAGGACAGAACTACAATCATACTGCAGGGGATGTAGGTCTGGATGGTGAAGTAGCCCATTCGCCGACTCAGGTCAAAGAAAATGGTCATGACCACATACTCCCCTATTAATATAATACATGTGGTTTCAGTTGTGTTTTATATGCAAGAATCTGTGATTTGTGAGGACCACATGCTCCCTGTGTGAATACCCATGATGCTTCTGTGAACTTTTACATTTACATTTATTCATTTGGCAGATGCTTTTGTCCAAAAGTGCCCCAAAGTGAATTAAAGGTAAACTTTTTTCAGTACTTGCGCTGCTAACGCATTGCTCTACCAGTTGAGCCACAGGAATGCTTTTACATACCAGACTGAGTGAATGCCACATCAGATGTGTTCCGTAGGCCTACAAAGGCAAACTGGTAAAGCCTCCAGTAGCGCTGATCCGCAACCTCAACGGAACGACGCTGCCATCTGTACTGGATCTCGTTCTTCGGATACCCATCTGTTAATGAGGAAAAAACACATCCACCAGATCACAAATGAGCCTCCATTTTGGATTGCATAGAGGTACAATGATGTCAGAATGGCACTGAGGCACACACAGCAGCGCTCTGTTAGGTTAAAGTGTGGCGTGCCCTTCCCCTGACACTGCCCACGGTAGATGATGACACATGGGAAGCTGAGGCATGAAGCTAATAAGGCATGGAGGGAACACACAAGAAGATGAGAGAGTTATGCAGAAAGGGCTTGAGAAGGATGACTGTTCTGCTGAAAGATGGAAGTTTGTCTTCACTCATTGCAGGGTTGGAGACCTGCTGAGTGCAGACCTGCTGCAATGTTCAGGTTTGGTTGGCCAATGCAGGCAATGCATGGTTGGCTGACAAAGGCGATGTGTGGGAACTGATTGGCCAACAGCGCTTAGGGCAGGCCTGAGGCTGAGTGACAGATTGACATAAGAATTTCAACACCTACAGCTTGAAAACTCCAGAGGACACGAATGTTCATCCATGGGAAAGTTATGCAGCTTAAGGTAGCATTCCGCATTAATAGTCAACCTAACAAAACAATAGCAAAACAAAAAATGTAGATTGTGACATTTAAAGGGGACATATTAGAGGAAATGTATTTTGATTTAGGCTTTGAATCAAGGCTTTATTTTATACTGGAGTTTAAATCCTGAAGTGTGTGATTTAAAAGGATATAAGTTCTCATTATCATTTTAGCCTAAATTGCATGGCTTTATTTTGTTGTTCATTCCAGATTTGTCATTTTTGAATGCACTGTAGTTATGTCCCTGTAGTTATGCCCGACATAAATAAATGTGAATCAGATGTAATGGCTTACATGTGCTGTAACGGACATAAGGTGTCTTTTTTGCAAAGCTACAGAACAGGAATACAAGGACACATACTTTTGCCACATGGAAACATTCGATCAGTCTTTAATGTCAAACATAGACACACCTTAGAGTGTACATCACTCTTCCATTGCTCCACAGTCGCAGAAGCCGATTGGGTGTTGTGATCCAGTGGGCATCAGATTTACGTGAGTTGCGGAAAAATGTGTCAGGGATCCAGATTTTTCCAACCATGTTGCTGTTAAGCATGAGGAGTTTCATTGAGCTGTTGAATTTGAGTCTGCTGTCATACCATGTCTGAGCAAAGAAGATGTCTATAGTGTACTCCTAAAGATAATGAAACATCACATAAACTGAGAAGTCTACTCATACCAAATGATACAAGTCTACAGTTGCATTTATAACTGCAATTATGTGTGTATGGGTTCAGACAGTGGGTTTGAAGATCATGGAATGGATTCAAATGAGAAGACATCATTTCTGTTGTATTTACAGCTCTGAATATGATAAATTATTTGTTTAATTTCTGCTCACCATGTTGATGGGATCTACAGGGCCGATACTGTTCACATACACTGCTGTCTCAATCACAGTGGGTCTCACTAAAATATGTAATGCACATTCAAATAATAATTAATAATCAATAAATATACATTTAAATTCAATTGCAATGCCACAATACTATACAAAATAAATGAAAGTGTTGACATGTATAAATTTATAAACACTGCAGCACCTATTCAGCATGCATTGTAGAAAATGCTTCATTCGATTCAGCTTTACAGCCACACAAATTACTTAAAGCTGCCCAAATCCTCATGCCTGCTGTGTTTCCAAAATATCACTGTTGCTAGAAATCCAATCACAAAGCCGTGATAAATAGCATAAACTCTGCTGCTCCACGTTACAATCCCTCACTGCTGCTCTGCACACTGATTAACTGGCTGCTTCGCATACTTACACTGTCCCACACTATCAAACACACCAAAAACAGATAAAGCAGGAAGATCAATAGTGATTTGGGTCTGTTGTACCCAAACACAGCAGAGATAAATCCTCCTAAATAACTGAACTCAGGTCAGCCGTGTTGAATCCAGAACACTGATGCACTGAGAATAAAGTGACCTACAGTGTACAGTTCTGGTGTAGAGAAAAACATCAGCAAAATTCTTAAACCTATTTGTTTAAAAACAACAGTGCTGATGGCAACATGTAAAACTGATGATCGCAGTGAAATTCTGAATTGAGTGTCTCGCTATCGCACTGTTTTCTTCTTTGCATCACTTTGTAATAATAATGACTTCTGTTCTTCACAATGACTAATATTTTGCAGTTACTCTGCGACACAATGTTTTTTAAAGACCATAAGCATAACAGAACTGCTGTTAAACATCCCCAAATCTTATGTGTTTGCTTATTAATATATTGGCTGTATTGATTATGCTTTTAACAACCAATAAAAGTGCAAACAATTTATCCAAACTTGAATAATGACTTGCCTCCAATGTCTGGTCTCAGTTTGTTGTCATAACCCTGCAGGAGTTTGTTTAGGATAAGGGTGACGTCGCTCTCGTAGACCTTTGGTGATAAAACCCAAGTTTTATTGATGGGAACATCCTCATAATCTTCCTCCTCAGCTTTGCTTGGGCCAAATGCTATGCTGTCATAAAAGAGAAACAAACAGAGAGATAGTAAAGAGACAGAAAACAAAGAGGTATATTATAGAGCCAAATGATCTAAAAAGTAAATGAAAGAGCGGAAGACACAATGAAGACACCTTTACATGAGCAACGGGACTTCAGTAGTTTAATGGGCTGATTATGAGATGGAAAAAGAGATAATTTGTAGGATGGGTTTTACAGGAAGAACTGATAAAAGAATTAATCAGTAACTGTAAATGCATGTGGCATCTGTGACAGAGAGATAGGAGGGTCTTTTAAATAAGTGCAGCACTGGAGATACAAAGAGGAGGTTCTAATAAAAGAATGTAGTGATTAATGAAGATGTGTTCTGGCAGTACAGGATGAGAACATCTGAAGGTGAGGGGTTTAAATTATCACCCAACTCTCTCACTCTCTCTCTCTCTCCCTTGCAGTATATGGTGTAAGGCATTCTAAATGTACTTATTGATGCATTATGGGAAGAAAGATATTGGTGATTATTTTTAACTGAGAGGGGACAAATTTTTGTCTCGTGTCAATCATGATTCACCTCTGATGTCATTATTTTCGCTGTTAAAACCGAAGATTGTTAACTGTGTACATAATACCAAATTCCTGCAGATGCATGTTGTATGATCAGGAGACCATAAAAAGCTAGCAGGTTAAAAGTCAAGAATTTGTCAAAAAATTGAACCTTCTTATTTAAGTGTAAAATCTTTGTTGTTCATTTAATTTATTGTACTATCATTCATCTTGATGCAATAAATGAAATCTCTGAAATTTCTACATTCTAATGCTTCTATATTTAAATTGTGTAGAAATGTTACATGCATACATCTAGCCAATTAGCCCAGTAAACGTGATACTAATTTAAGTTATGCGCATTTGCATAGATATGCAAATAATTAATTCAATAAATCTATAAGGAGAATCCTCGTGGATAAGACTCAGGTGGGAGAAAAGAGCGTAGGATATTGATCGCTGTAGGCAAAGCGCTGCGCAGTTCAACAGCAGACCTTTCAAGCTTTTTCTTAAATTTCATGTTACATATTATCTGAACACAATAGTATTTTCTTTAAATGACATTTGTGAGACTGACACAGGCTCTGATGATCCTGACAAACAGAGTTAAAAGACAAATAAGAATTATTTGTAGTCGTGTTGGCTGGAGACACTGTTTTGTGCAGAAGAAAACAGGAACGTAACAAGCTGAGTTCATGCCTTGAGTGTTTTAATAAATCGTTCACACTTTATCAAACGCATTTACGATCCAGCTACCGCGCGCTATGAGATGCCAAAACCAGTCGAAGGTACTAAACAAAAAAGCATTAAAGGTAACTTACATATCGTACAACGAGCATCTCGACAGTCAAATCCAATAGTCTAATAATGCAATAGTGTTTCATCGACGGTGTTTGGCTAAACTGTAGTGATGACTAGTGCTGACTACAGTATTCTCAAGGTTGTTTGGAGACTGACATTGTGCGTAAACACCAACAATATCAAATGCCCCAAGCAAAACTGTCACTTACAATCGGTTTGATTTGTGCCATATAAAAGCACAACAACTTAAAAGCGTTATTGCACCTATATATGATTTATAAAGTGGTTTAAATTCATTTTAAGTGCGTGGTTTAATTCTGTGTTTGTTCTATAAGATAAACATACAACTAAAACGTTATGGAAACGCGCCGGTTTTTCACGACACAGACCGTCTAGCTGTGTGTGCTCGGTCAAGCGATATATTAGGCGTATCGATTGCACCGCTTGTTTCTTTTACGCTTTGAGACCAAAACTTACCAGACTCCAAGCAGACCGGGCAACAACCAAACCAGTGCCTCTTTCCTCCGGCGGCGATGCAGCAGAACCATCGTGCGAACGCTGTCAAGTGAAAGCAAACGTACTGAGAGCCCGAGGACGCTGAAATCAAGCCTTCAACCTAATCGCTTAAAAAGAAACAGTTTCAGGATTTCCAAACCATCCGCGTACGCTGCCAAGCGGTATAGCGGACAAATGCATATACGTCCAGCCTGTAGCCAGTAGTCGAGCTGTGTGAGTCTGTATGCGGGATTTTGCTGATTGCGGCACCGCTGCTTTGCTGCGTTTATCTGCTGAGTGAGACGCTCTCGATGTTTCTGGAAGTGTTAGAAACTGCCTGTAGGAAAAAAGCTGACTGCTCTACACCCGAGAATTGCCTGAATTATGATTTATGAAACCTTGACTAAGTTTTGCTGTTGTTGGGAATTAAGAGTGTGACCATACTTATAAACACGTTCCAATGTGAAGTCATCTTAAGTCCATAATTTGTGTAAAATAAATAGGAAAATATACGTTTGCAACGTTTTTAGACACATTCACAACACCGGTGGCCCCATAGATCATTATGTCTTTGGCCTCAGAATTTGTTCACCTTCATATAGATTTAGTGTAACTGGAGGTTTTCAGCACCATGGAGAGATCCATGCAGCCAGAAGGCAGATAAGCTCTCGTCACACTCATTCTATCTTTATAGTGCCATGTGTACTTGTGTCCTGAACCATAAAATAGTAGTTTAAGTGACATTTAAAACATTTAAATTGGACATTAAAAAAGTTATTGTCATTTTTATTTACACAATGAACGAAATATAAATTAAATATTGGAATTATTTATTTTTAAATATATTGGCCAGCTCTGATACATACACATACGAAAGAAATTGAAAAAAATACCTATTATTATTATTGCAGCCATTTACATTCTGAGACAAAATGATGCACACCTGACATGCAGAATAATGCTCTTTGAAGGTCTACACACACACACACACACACACACACACACACACACACACACACACTATTATTATTAAAGCAGAGATGTATAATTACATTAATCTAATTAGAATTCAGTTTATTATTATCTGAAATACTTTTAACGTCTTTGTATGTTACAGATGTGTATTTAAAATATACTTTCCAGTCTGATGCACTTGATTAACTATAATTTTGTGATGTTTACAAAGCAATATTTATCTACCATAACAGCATCAACAAACTTTTCTAAAACACTGTATATTACACACTTGCTACATAAACACAGAGAACAAACAGCCACATTCTGTCACACACTTTAAGCATCAAAGCCAGTGAATGTCCCTTCAGTTGCCTGGCAACTCAACTAACTCCTTATTCATGCTTGGCTGATTTCTCAGTGGAGGAATCCCAGCCCTGTTTTTAACCCATATTTGTAAGTTAAACATTTATTTTTTTATAAAAGTAGTTTTTTTTTTGTCTTTTTTTCCCCTTACACCAAAATGTGCATAAAAATGTAAAATCACATTTATATATCTGAAATATAATGCCAAAATATTTATTTTTCTATAGCTTTCACAGGTAATCTTTTTTCTATTATTTCAATGTTTTCATTGTAATTGATAGGTAATTGATAATTTAATACTGTACTACAGTATATGTTTAACACAGTATGTTATTGAACTGATGATGGAAACTGAGTAGGATCAATTGTGAAGGATGTGTTAACAGAACATAACAGAGAAGCCATGTCAGAATGATGCTAATTTATTAGACTGACTGAGCTGTGAGAACACACATATATTATAGTTGCTACAAGGCAAATGGCTAAAGATACTAAAGATGTTGATAAATTAAAGAACAGTAAACCGAGCTACAACATAGTAACCTCTGTACTACATTCGATTTGAATTGCCATAATTGAGCATTACAATTCAAGTTATTCATTTATGTCAGTATGTTTATGGAGAGGAATATAAGATATTAGAAACTAATAAAGAATATTACATATAAATAGACCATTTTTGTTATGTTTCTGTTATGTTACAGTTTGTTTGATTGTAAACTAAAAGATTTGTTATGAATGTAAAGAGGTTAACTTTGTTAAATGGCTTCAACACATGCAAAGCTTTAAATGGCTTTAGACTGTTCACAGATGCCACATGCACTTTGGTGGTTTTCTGATTTTCTGCCCCTGTGATCTTTCACATCTGATAAACCATCATGACATCCTTGCTTGTATCCTGGCTTAAAATGGAATGGGTTGTTAATGCCACCTGATGTTGGATCAGCCTCAGTTCCACCTTTAAAGGTTTGGCCAATAAATGGAACTTGAGTCTCCCCTTGTCAATTCTATGTGTGTGTGCGTAGATGTGTACAGGACTGTGTGCACGAATGGACACATCTGTTCTGACATCTGTTTTGTACCCAAAGATATGCTCTTCCAGAATGTGCAGAGGAGGGAGCTGAGGTTACCAGGGTTCTGTCTTTCTCTATTTTGTCTTCTGTGTGCACTGATACTGTAGCTCTGATCACACACTGGTGGGTGAGCTGAGAGCGCTGCTGTTATTAGGCAAGATCTCAGATAAATGCAAAGCAACACCATGCACCCCATTCAGTGCTGTTAAGAATCAGCTCTACAAATGCTCTCAGACAGAATGCAGAGATGAATGAAAACAGTAAACGGAAATATGGATAGAAAGGAATGAATCTGACCAGGGACACAGTTTCTTTGAAGAGCATGAAATAAAAGAAGCAGTCCCAGCACAAAGCAAACTTCTCAGTATATATCGACCACAGCTACGTCAGCTTAACCAGAGTCAGTGCCATTTCTCAACCCCCACTGAGTCTGAGACTACACTTAGTTTTGTGCTCTTGTCGTGTGTGTGTGTCTGTGGAGAATGCTGAATAACAAGGGCTTTGAGCTGTGGAGTGAAAATTATAATGTGCATTTACACAACCTGACACAATGAAGGAGAGTAACTGAGTCATGATGGTTTTGACAACACTTTATTTCAATCAGCGGGAGCTGTCTCACTGCCCAGGCAGAAAACTAAAAACAGCAGGCCTATGACTGACTGAAAAACTGTTATACGGAGAGCTCACAGCAGCTCACTCAAGCTTTAACGCTGGGCAGGATTGTTGATGTTAGCAATGAAAATGTGTCACATTAATTATTCAGCATATAGTAAATAAGCAGAATTTTCGGTTTCCATTAACATCATTTAATGCATATGTCACAACAAGAAACCCAACACAACCTTTTCTGCATGAATCATAGAGCTGTTGTTTACATAATATACTGAGTTAGCCCATATAAACAATGTCACAACAATGTCACTTCTGCAACATAAAGCTAAAGTGAAAATCTGTGGTTAGTTAGCTTCACTATTTGATGAAATATGGGACCAACACAGTGCTCTTACACACAAACTGTACCCTGATACAGCACTACAGTATACATTTCAACCAAATGTAGATTAAGGAATCAAACGTGCCCACATAATTTGAAATCTCTGTGCAGTAGATCACACACAATAAGGACCAAAGGAATAGAAGTGGATTATATGGAGTGCAAATCTCACAGCAGACTGTGCTCACTGATCAAAGAGTCCACTTAACACCAGGACAATACTTGTTCAGGGAAATGCATCTGGTGCTTCAAACAAAACCACAGAATCATTTAACAAAGCCTAGATGCTCATTGCTTACAGCTGGAATAAGATGCAGCATTAAACGCACAGGTTCACACAATGATGCCCATCCTAATTAATATCCAAACAAATTGAATGTGAAAAAATAAAGTGCCATATTTAATTGATTTTAAAATGCTACATCAGTCAATATAAAGGTGCAGTGATCTGTCACACAGACTGTAGTGCAGCTATGACAAATCAACACAGCTGTCACATTGCAAACACTCTCCTTTGAAACACAAATTATTTTAAACATTACAAAGGGAAGTCTCTGACACATCATACCTTTAAGTTTGAGTCATAATTTAGCCACAATACTGAAATACTTATTTTGTTTAAATTGAGATTGATATACTATAAATATATAATACACAAGTGTAGATAAATATAATACATATAAAGATAATACATAAGAAGGTATATGAAATCTTTATGAAAAAACAAAAAAAAACTGCATATAAAGGCAAGCCAAAGAGTCAGAAACCATGCCACAACATACAAAAATAAAGTTGTGAAAATAAGGTTTTTTTTACAATTATAGTATGCTAAGAAACCTTTATCTCCTCTCTTTAAAATCTCCTGGCAGTGAAAAGATTCAAGGATGCGTTAAGGTCTCAAAATAATGTAATACATTTTAAAAGTAGACACTGGGGTATTCTGTACAACAACTATGTGTTTTTATAACAACCATGTGTTTTTATATTCTGCTGTTTCGTCCACATAGTTTTTAATGTGGCAGACCTTAGCTATTGTGTCATTGGGAAGAAACCATGTCCTTAATAACAGGTTCTCTGTTTAGATATGTAGCCCAGTAAACTAAGTTAAAGCTGCCAAAAAGCACCGGGAAGATGATGCGTGACATGCGGTCAATCTTGCTGACGCTGTTGAAGGTCTTCTTTGCTTCTTTAGCCACTGGCGGAGTTTTATTGGCCTCCACTGTGACGCTCTTAGAGACGGTGGGTAGGGCGGAGTCCTTAGCCATGTGAGGTGCGTAGTTTGCCACGGCAACTGCATAAGCGTTATTCTTTTTCACAACAGATGTTTCCTTTTTCTGCAGTCAGGAGAAGTTGGTTAATCCGTTGTGACATTACTTAGTCAATATCAAGCTAAAATTGGTATAAACTTTGAGCCATTTTAGAAACAAATGAAACCAAAACTGGTTTGCTTTACTGTGCTCTGGACCACTTGAAGAGGTTCAGCTAGGCTTGGATGTGGTTTGCATGTAGTGTGTTCGCTAACCAGAGCATGTTCGCTACTGTCAACACACATTTTATATTAGTATATAATTCAATGTTTCTTTTTAATTTGAATTAATATTTTGGTTTATAATGTGTCTAATTGTCACTTTGTTTACAGAAATTGTATTTTGCCAGTAAAACTGCAACTTCAATCAATTGAATTTGAATGATTTGATTTTTTATCAATTCAGCTGTCTCTGTAATAATCTTATGATATGTGCTGTACAATCAAGTGAAAATCCCTATGCGGCATAAATAATAAATTTATTAGGCGGTTTATTAGTAAAAAAGCTTTTCTTCAAAGCAAAAGATTGCATCATGAATGACGTCAGTGCGCAGGTCGGGGGGAAGTGGGAACAATCATGCTCAGTACAAAGCAACTGTGTGTGGTGTGAGTGCACAGTTATTGATTTACGTGCAGCTGTGTTCTATGTTCACCCATCAAAATCACACACATCTTCCAATGATAACAATCAAAGCCACCATATGTGCCCCACTCCAAAATAAGCCCAGTCTGCGTAGTCATGGTTACCTTATCATTAACAACGCTCTTGCCATCCCAGGCCCAGCCACGCTTGGTAAAGTAGTTTACTGTGGCGAACTCAATGAGAGCAGAGAAAACAAAAGCGTAGCACACCGCGATGAACCAGTCCATGGCCGTAGCGTAGGCCACCTTTGGCAAAGAGTTTCGAGCACTGATGCTCAGAGTGGTCATTGTTAGCACTGTAGTCACACCTAGAGTGGAACACAAAAGAAAGCTCTGAGACCGCTAGATACAGACGATGCATTAGCACAGCAAGCCTCACTGCAGGTAATTACCAGCATTTATGCTGCTTGCCTGAATAGTGGAGTGCCATTAAAAAAAGGACATTGAGTTTGGGCGGGAAGAAAAATAATGAATACAAATTATTTGTAAAGACATTTTGTTGACAGCACATGATATTATAAATGCCCTCAACTAATTGAAATTAAGGTCATTTCCACAGTCAGTAATAGGCCATGAGTGGCTTTTTTAAAATATTTTATACATCCTAATGCTAATGTTGTACATTTGGTCCCGTTTAGAAGAAGGTCCTTTTGGGGCCAAATATCAACACAGCAGATTCTACACTGACTATTAAGCAGATGCTAAAACCACAGTTATGTGTTTAAAATGTGTTCTAGACTCCTAATGAGGGTTGTAGTGGTTTATGTAAATGCAAATGTGGTAAGCTTTAAGTCACAGGGTGAAACAAAATAATGAAAGCCCAAGGTGAGCAAACCATATGCTGTGAATTGTTGAAAAGTATGTAAGTGTGATTAATATAATTACAATACATTGCATACATCTACACAAACCTCATGGGCAAATAAAATAAAAACACAACAGACTGCACAACTACACAAAGAAACCAATGCACCATGGTTTGTCTGTGCTTGCAGATATTTTTAAATTCATTTCTAGAGCCCTGAAGGATATTGAAACTGCTGGAGAGAAAATAAAAAATTACCCAGCTAACATCAACTCTACCCATGACTGCATCAATAATTTAACCAACACAAACACAATCAGCATGCTAAATTTATTTCACATTAAATACAAGTACAAAGACAAACAAATGAAAGCCTGGCATTTGAGGAATGCACTAAATCAGTCATTCAACACTGTTACATTATAAAACACACATCATGTTCTCGCTTACCAAAAACAGTGCGTGCAGGAACAGATTCTCGGTTGAGCCAGAACGAGACCTGAGACAGGATGACTGTCATAATGCAGGGCAGATATGTCTGGATGACAAAGTATCCAATCTTCCTCTTCAAATGAAAATGTGCAGTCATTACTGTATATTCACCTATGAGTGCAAGAAACCAGACAGCAGATGGATATTT
The DNA here is from genome assembly GCA_036877545.1 of Yasuhikotakia modesta. NCBI lineage: Eukaryota > Metazoa > Chordata > Actinopteri > Cypriniformes > Botiidae > Yasuhikotakia > Yasuhikotakia modesta. The sequence continues at coordinate 17,840 of JBAJNP010003548.1, read as the reverse complement.
CTGACTGCTTTAGTGCATCTTTTACAAGTAGCTTTAACAACATGTAGTTAACTTACCAGTACTGGACTTGATGGTTTCTTTACCAACAGTCTGTCCCATTAGATCATACTGGTTGAGTCTAGATCCATCAGGAGCTACTTCCACTGATAATGTGGCATTTCGTGTCCAAACATATGTTACCTCTGTTAGAGTATAAGCATCTACACACAAACACATATTCTATATATATATATATATATGTATATATATATGTATATATGTATGTATGTATAGAACAAGCATTTGTTCATGGTAATGGTTGAGCACTGCAACCAATCACAGATGTGTTTGTAATGTCTGTGATTGCCTATAGGGCATGTGATTCCCACAGAGCCGACAGTAATGCTAAGTGGTCCGGATGATCCACAGATGCCATCTGACACCAGAAGCTTTAAAAGCAAATGAAAGCTGTTGCTTATGTGGCATTTTTCTGGGTTCACTAAATGTTACAGCACTCGCATGTGATGTACAGTGTAACACCTACTAAACATTGGAAGTGATGCATCACAACCAGAATGCTTCCATTATAATTAAGGAAAGCATAAGCATGGTTTAAATATGAGCTTTTGCTGCAGTGTAGAGTGTAGAAGGTTTGTTGATTATAATGAGGGCATTTATGGGTCATCAGAGTCAGTCAGACAGCTTGTGCTAAATTGCAGGTCTCAAGATGGTCCCATGACATTGTGTTACCCTGCATTGACAGCTTTGTTGATTATAATATGATTACATTCTAGTATTGTTATGTTGCTCTCTTCATGTGTAGCATTTATTGTGTAGCAGTTTGTTTTCCAGATTGAAAATGCCTGAAAGACCATTTGAGTCATTATTTACTGATGTTTGTGCAAAACAAATAATTCACAGACTTAGTTCTCAGCTTGTTTTGGATGTGTAAGAATAATGCATGCTGTTTCTTCTCAAAAAATATGTATTTTGTTGTATTAAGTCTATTTACATTAAAATCAATAACCATCACTACAATATCTATAGAAATAATCAACAGATATGACATGCAGCCTTTGGAAGATATAAAAAATGTATAGCAGTATATACTGTGTATGGCAGCGCGGCATAATAACAAAATAAACTTCACTTACAGCTGCCAAATTTAAGTGGACAGGAGTGGAAATCCATTGGAAAGTCCTCTAGATGCATTGGGCATTCAGCTTGCACTGTCAACCTATTGTGCACAAATGCACATAAACACACATTAAACACAACAGTTAACTTTCATAGGTAGGTGTTCATTATATGAGTACATGTGTGCACCTCATGGTGTAGAGCAGAGTTCCATTCTCCATGATGCGCAGGAGTTTGTTGGGCATGGTCATGTTGTGAGCCACAGATTTCTTGCCGTTGTGGAAAAAGGTGTCTGGAGTCCAGATTTTACTGGCCATCAGGTTGTTGAGCCGCAGGATGTTCATTGGCCCATGAAACTTTAGCCGCTCATCTGTCCATCGTTGGCGGAAAAACACATCCACAGTGTATTCCTGAGAACAGAGAAAAAAAGGGTTGTCGGAAAATGTGATTGCATAGAATTCTTCAGTACTGTCTTTCTGACATCACACAAAATATGCTTTAATTCGGTGCACAGTGAGCTCCAAATGTTTTTGGAAAGGTTTGCAAAAATATTTTAATTATAAATTATACTCTCAGCATCAAGAAATTGATTTTAATAACTTATCGTTTTAGCATTTGGTTTGCCCCTTCTTTGCTTAATGTCAGCACACACTCAAGCTGCCTCAGGCTCCAAGATTGTACAAAAGCTGATAATCGATGTTATTATTCCAAGGAGGATCTGAGAATGTTTAAAAGAGCATCTTGTTTGTTTCACTGGAGGCAAGAAAATCTTTTGCACAAAGGAGCTAAAAATTGTCAATGTTACAGATTTGCTAGACTATTAGAAAGACTATTACAAATAGCACGGCTATAACCTTTAATGTTTCTTAATGAATTCAAAAGTTTCTGCTTTTTCCAAGGTTTAAATTAAATTCTAAACCTGAATATTCAATGTGCTTTCAGACTTCTTTTCAGACTTTAATCTTTTTAAATGCCTTAAGAGGAACTATAAAAGCATTTAAAAGTGCTCCTTTCTCATGTGAAAGGGACATTTTAGTTAATTCAATATGTTCATTGTCTGTGTGTAACTGTGTGTGTGTCTCTCTACACTACTAGAAAGTAGCAAAGTGTCACAACCGCTTCACATCACTGCATATCTCCTGCTCCCTTGGGCACCGTGCCGCCACGCATCGACCCCTGGGGTGAATGCAGGCTGGCAGTTGCCATGGCAGCCCAAAGACAGAAAACACAATGATACATAAGCACTTATTCACTCCCACACTCACAGACAAAATATAATACTTTCTGACAGTTTATGCTGTCACTGATGCGCCAGGACTTCCCAGAATTCACTGAGCCCGTCTGTAACGCATCCTTTCCCTCTCATTCTTTCCCAACATCCTCCATCATATCCACAATGTCACAGTCTTATTGTGCCGATGAAGCCATTATGGGTCCATACTAAGTTAATTTAAGCACAGTAATAAAATCTAAAGCCTCCATCTGAAGCAAACTTTGAGGAAAGTGTGCTTGGTCATTTGATATTCTTGTCATCATCTTATAACATTATCCTCCATTATGCAGACCCCAGAGACCACCTTCCACAAATTGACCATACATGTCACTTTCCATATTGTCATTTAAATAAACAGCCGGGTAGAGAGTAGCAGGGAGAGTAGCAGGGTATTGACCTGATTTTATATTAAATGTAAAGTTCTAAGATACATGGAACTACAAATACTAACTGTTTAATTTAAAGATTGAGCTTTCTATTTTAAAGACATTTAAGATGTGCTCTGTCAGAACCCTGCACACAATGACACAAACAACAGGCATAACAGTATCAGTTACAATAATTTTTGTAATTTCCACCATTGGCCTCCAATATTGGCCTTATTTATTCCTTACCTATACAGTATTTAATAGCACATAATCAGACAAACAATAAGATTTAATATAATCCACAGATTTCCATTCTTAGTTCTATGGACTACTACTAGTATACAACTACTAGTATAGAGAGAGAGGATGCTAGTCACACATCTATAAAAGTGTTTTTTTTTTCATTATTTGCAAAACAATGAAAAAAGGCTATATCTTACAGTATCATTTTCTGCAATCTGACAGGTTTAAAACATTCATCAGGACACTGAAGAAAAGGATTGCAGTAATGAGAGAACAAGAAAGACACAGGCTGAGTAATAATCAAATAAACCATGATTTCCCATGAAAACACAGAAATAAAAAACATAACCCTTGTTATGTTTGGGCCTGACATTATATGATCATAACTTTTCAGTTTTTATGACTCAAGACTTTTACAAGAGGTTCTGTGAGAGCGTTCAGTGGATTAGAAAACACTCTGCACTCAACAGTAACAGACTATAAATAAATAATGAATAAAAATCCTTTTGCTTCCATTTCAACATTTTCTTTGAAAATATGGGAGCAGAGACTGTGAAGTGGGGCAAACAGGGGAACTACTAAATGTCTTTAGCCAGCAGCAGGTTCCAAACACCATGACTGAGACAACAAAGAGAAAGCAGGGGGTGAGAAAGAAGGATAAAGAGATAGAACCTGGATGTGATATCACAAGTGTGAGAAGGAATGTCTTACCATATCTGTATCTGATACTGGGCCAAAACTGGTCACATAGATATCTGTCTTCACCTCTGTTACTCTATCTGTGCCACATAGCATAAAAACACACAATTATTTCCTAACATCACAGTAATAATTCCATCATTCAATTACGCCCTTCTGACTGTACCATTTTCTTCCACTGAATACTGTACAAATAGATGTAGAACACAGTTTTTTCCATACAACAATCTTGAATGAAAGACTGGCAAGCTTCAAAACGTTGCTTATTATAAAAGGCACGTTGTTCCAGCTGTCATTGATTTAAATGTTGGCCTGTCCTTCACACAATGCTGCTGTACAGCTTCAGAACACAGTTTAAATCATCATACACTTTTCTGTATGGATAACAGAATTACAGAGAACAACTCAGACATTCTAAGATCTCTTGTGTTTCACAGATGACATGAGGGTCAGTAATAGATTGCCTAGCTATGAGCTTAAAATAATGGCAGGGCCACATAAACATATATTTACATTGGCTGACTGCTCAGGCAAGATTTATTGACTATGAAGTGAAGCTGTGATTGTTGGTTTTGTTTATCTCTCTGTTTTCTTAGGAATAGCTCTGAACTTCTCAGATCATTCATATATCAACATTTTAATCATTTGCGATATTAAAAAATACATCAGATATGAACACATATATAGCCACATTTCTTTAAATATATATTTCTAATGCTGTCAGTGTGTTATAGAGAAACATTGGTATTTTTATGTCTTTTTATTCTACTATTATATTTCTTACATATACATTCTACTGAACTTTTTAACTTTTTTATAATTTTCCTGTTTTCTACCAAGTGTTAAAGACATTAGATTATATTAGTAACACAAGAGGGTATTTATGAAAATTACTATGAATGTAATTTTACTCATTAGTACATCTTTATGTGTATACTACTGTAAAAATGTTAGGAAATGAGGTTGCTCAATGAAGCTGTACAGGGCAAAAACTCCTACTACAAAACCATAACACAGTTTAGAGTTAAACCTGCAGTGAGCTTTGTGATCTTACCTCCTAGGCCGGGTCTCAGTCTGTTATCATAGCCATCAAGCAGTCTGTCCAGAATCCGTGTGAAAAGGGTGATGTTGTTTTTAAAGGCATCTGAGCCTGACACATTTGTGTCAGAACTACACAAGATACATTTGCCATTAAAAGGTTTGTTGTGTTCAAAGTATACAAATATACATACATATACACAGTTACATGCAAAAGTAAGTTTAGTAAGTCCCTGTGTAAAAAAAAAACAATGGGATTTGGTTATTAATTTCATTTATTTTTGTTTGTTTTTATATTTGTTTGATGTTTATTTGATTTATTTGATGTTATTTGATGAATCATTTTGTTTGGATTTTATTTGATGTTTTGAATTTAAATGTTTCCATTTACATTTATGAATTGAAAGATGCTGTATTTCCAAAGCTAGACTTTTGTTTTAAAATGTGTGGATAAGTATAGTGATGAGGATTTAAAGATGATTACCACAATCAATTTTGCAGAGAACTTACAAGGCATATGTTCCCTGTTGCTGCTTGTCTCTTGGTATAACTGTTTGTACTGTTAATTCACACATTTCTCCAGACTTACCAACTACTTAATTTTGGGAAAAAGTTATATTAAAGCACTGACTTATAATGATGCTGTTTTAAATGGTTAGCAAATGTGCTATTCAACATCTGTTAACTATTCGTCATTGGGTGAAAAGCATGTATAGGTGATGGTGATCTGGGTTTGGCTTTTATACGAAAAAATCACAAATAGTTTTTGCTTACCGTGCACGCCATAAAGCCATTAGAGAAAGATAGAGTAGGAATACATGTGAGTGACCCCATCGCTGATTCATTGTGGAGTATCCCTGAGGAACAAGTAACTGCAGTCTCAGCTGAGAATTACTTGCGGATAAGACAAGACATTACATTCTAATATCAGTCTGTTTGTAAGTTATCAAACGTGAATATCTTTCAGGCACAACGAGTAGATATAAAGTACTTTTTGATTTAACTGAGACAAATCCAAACCATAATGATAATATCGTATGAAACTGACACTGTGACAAGTTTAAAGGTTGGGGGTCAGAATTTTTACAGTCTCAAAAAAATTAGAACATCGTTTACGACACCAGACAGAAAACGCAAATGACTTAAAATTACCTTCGTTGTACCAAAACGCAGCTTATTTGAGTCAAAGTAGCCTAGTAAGAAAAGTTGCGCCCACTCGCGCTTCCAGCGCTGGTCTCATCCGTGATATTCACGGAAACTCCTGGGAAGCGCGCAAAGACATAAGGATCCTTAAGGATCAGTACGGTGAGAGCACTGATAACCTGGAATATGCTTTCTGGTGTGATGAATTACTTGGGCATGATCCAAAGGCGTACCTCGGTTGCCAAGAAACACAATCCGTCTGTATCCTCCACTACTCAACTGAGGGCTATCGGCTTGTTTGAAATCCACATAGGCGTGAGACCTGAGAGCATCAAGTAGCCAAAAGACGTAAGAAGGGACACCGGGTCCTAGAGAGAGCATAGCTTATGTGTGCCCCCCTGGAGAGCACATGGACAACTTGTGGCATACAAGTAATAGCATTTATTCAGCGCCAAACAGCGCAAAGAATCGTCCCACCTCAAGTGTAAATTAAATGTTGCAACATATGTGACGTAAAAAAATAAAGATTTTGTGTTGATAATAATAATCTAGTTCTCATTCTCGTTTCCTTTTGTCGGGTATTTGTACTGCATTTCGCAAATCTTACAGCTCCATAGACAACCCTTAAATAAGCCATTCAGAATCCAGCCAGTGAGATCTGTTTAATGAACATCATTACTAAACTAAAAAATACTACAGAGTTCAAAGACCTTATATGCAGCCTTTGGTTCATTCTAAACAAAGTCTTTTGTAGTTTTGGAGTCTTTTGTACGTTTTTATAGTTTGCAAATAGTAATGTTAAAAATAAACACTAATGTGAAATATTTTACGAAGAGCTATCTTCATTTTTAGCCCTTTGTATTTCAAAATATTATTGATATTTGATCAATGAAAGCAAACTAATTTCCACAGTGCATCAGCCAAAGAGCTCTGCCTCATACCTGTCCAGACCCAAAGACTCTCAGTGGGAATTTACCAGACAGAAGATGAATGGAGGCCTCAACGGGTTCCCTGTATGGTGTTTGTGATCTCACTGATCCATGAACCTTCATCATTGTGCCCTTGAATTTAACTGCAGGCTGTTCCAGGGAAAGTTCTCCTGTAATGAGAGCAGGTCAGTGATAATTTCCCCCAATGCAACAGAAAGCAACATGAAGGTAGTTCAACAGTAAACACTAATATGTTACATTAATCAAGTGTTATTTGCATTATAAGACCTTGGTTACTGGTTTATTATGATTTATTATTTTGCTTACATGAAGTCAGTACAATATTTATGGCATGATACAATATTTATGATTCAATTCAGAAGATTAAAACATTCATGACTTTTGCAAATAAAAGGGCGGTACAAGATGTCTAATCTTGTATAATAATTCTATGATTTCAATTTATTTTTCTGTACATTGGTTTGAGAATAATTTTAAAATCTAAGCTGTTTACCTTTTCTAGCGAAAATCCTAATTTCCTTCGTTGAATGAATGAGATCATAAATGATATTACAGTGCCACCTGCTGTCCCGAATTAAAGGTCATTCTGCATGAGTAGACAAAGATCAAGAACTATAATCGACCCGAATAAGGTTTTTCAATGAATTCAGAGTACCTTTACATTTATTCATTTGGCAGACGCTTTTTCCAAAACGATTTACAATGAATTTAAGGCATACATTTTTATCATCACTTGTGTTCCCTGAGATCCCCTCGGTACATAAAAACAATATAGATGAAATAATTCAACAAGGAGAGGAGAATGTACCTTTTTGGCACAAATGTATAGTAAAGATATTCCAAGTCAAGCAATACCATGTTTAAATCATTTTAAACAATTTTAATGAAATGAACTTTTTAGATAAACAATGACCTAAAAATGACTGACAGCAAGTGACTGATGTATGCAAACATACAAGTGAATGACCATATTGCTTTTTTTAAATGTTCAAAGGCAATGCAGAGGTTTTTTAAAAGGCTAGAAAACAAAAATTCCTCAATGCACTATTGAAGAGCACAAAGACCCCTCAGTGAGTGTTATTTTAGCACTTTGGAAAAACAATTGCCTGGACATTTGATCCAATTTGTGGAGAATGGATGTGAGACTGTATCTCAGGCCTTCATGTTTCACAGTGATTCACACTTTAGCAGGCTGTCGTCAGTCCAGTCTCCATGGCAATGCATCACACAGACACATTTGTACAGAGCTGACGTGTGATGAGCTTGTTATTTTCTAAAATGAGGCATATGTTTGTGGCATCGTGCATGTGTACGTGTCTCGGTCAGAGTCTGAGTCACCATTTCATTGTATTTGTCTGATAAGTGATTACCATGTACATTAATAAATAAATCTGAAGCATTTTGAAATATGATGATTTTGGGGCGGGGAACAGTAGGACATTGAAGGACATTTACAAACAAAAATGCTTATGTCAACCTATCCTAACTTATTTAGACTTTTCTTGCATAGTTATTTTTATTTAGTATTTTTTTATATTCTTGAATTGTTTGTTTACATTGACATCAAACAAAATCCTGTGTTGCATAATGTATAAATTCTGCTTATAATTGTAACATTTTCTTTTGTTTTATACATATTTTACAAACGTACATATTTGAGTTTTTCAGAAACATTTTTTGTTATGCTGATTGAAAAGTCTTTTTACATTCTAATAGCAATTACTCAGTCTAAATACAATTATTTAAATGTCTTCTGTGGTACTCACAGGATCATTAAATGTTCATCCAATCATTGCATTTGGTCCAGATGCAATGATAGGATGTCATACTTGCCTGTTGACTATCATATATTTTGCTGTGGACCAAGAGCTCCTTCCATAGGCAAAAGTAAGCATTGCAACATAATCTAGAAAAATGATTAATTAAAGTCAGAATAACCACAGTCAACATATCTATCCTGGTAATACAACAATGCAGCACGGTAAACATTTGAAAAGCACCGATTCTATGATTTATTTTGCAGTTTAAGTCTGTGCTGTGATGGATAACATTGTGAATTGAGTGATAGATTGGTTTAGGTTTATGGTCTCAAAACATGTTAAAGAGACATTTAATAATTTACAGTTTTACACATATATGAAAAGGTCATTGAAAATTACGTAAAATAAGTTCATCTTTACTTTCAAAAGGCAATTTTATGGCATCAGAAACTTGAAACTGTTGTTTTGTGTGACGCTGTAAGAAACGTGAAAATAAACATATTTTGTACCTTGTTGACAAACGCTCAGCTAAGGCAGAATTAAAAACATGTCGTCCCGAAGCTGTTTCCAGGTAACATAAAGCTCTGACAAAATGAGAAAATATACAACCTGTTGAGTCTAACTTTGGTTTTTGTGTCGTTTTGATGTGCGAGAAATGAAATATGGCGTCTACGCTGCAGCAGATTTATTCTTGCCGCTAGATGTCAGTATAAGTCAAAGACTGACATTCGAGCCGCTGCATAAAATCAAAAATCTAAAAAAAATCAACTGCGACTTTAATGGGATTTTTCTCGTAACCTGTTAGGGTTAAAATAAAAAAGACGCATATTGTCAGGTTTCATGCAGTTATTATTGATATCACCACAAATATTAAAAACAATCAGAACAACATGGTTGAACTTTTCTGTACAAAGAGTAAAAAGAAAACTGTTTTTGAAAACAAACAGAAAACAATTTGCTGTACACTTATTATTTATATCAGCATCTAAAAGACAAGTGTTTCATTTTAAGAGTGTTTTTATTAAAGTTTGCTAAATTATCATTCTTTAAATAAAATGTTTTTTTCTGTACCCATAAATGGCTACAACGCTACCTGTATTGTAAGCCTACAGCAATTTCATCAGGAAAAAAATCATTGAAAAAAATGAAGACATAATACAATAAATCCCTTTATCATTGGGTTTTAAGATGTAATCAGTGATCAGATTAATGATCACAGCTCACTAAAATTAAGGAGAAAGATTTTAATACCTTGTCAGAACCACAGAAACCTTTGAATGCTTTAAAATTTTCACAACACATCCTGGCTGATCTGCTACCAAGACAGTCACTTATTGTTTGCTGTTTTCTCCCAAATTTCACTAGACTCTAGTAACCATGTTGAGGTTTGGAACTTAAGGCCACTCGGAGGAATCAGTGGCTAAGTCAGGGTTCATGAAGAGCCAGGAGAATTTAAGGGTTCTTCACTGCACCTCCTTAGTAGCCCTTCAACATGTAAAAGATCAACATGTTTTATGTCCATGTGTGTTTCCCAGAGGGAGCCAGTGAGTCCGTGGCTGTGCAACGCTGGTTACAGGATGGCACAGAAGAACTTCTTCTCTCTGAAGGGGTTTTCAGATGCAGGCACAGGAGATAAGAGGGGGTCTTCTTTAGCATGGGCTTCACAGTATGATGTCAAATCTGCTGCTGCTTTAGAGACCTGTTGTGGAAGCATGCAAACACAGTTACATACAGGGTCATGAAATACAAAAACCCTCACTGTGTTTATATTGGAGTAAATTTACTAGTTAGGTTTACACTGAATAACAGTTTATGTTCTTCTCACCTTTATTCTGTCGATGTTGGCCTCCATCTTAAGCTGTTCCACCAGTTTGCGAGCCTGAGCAATGCTAGCAGTGTTGTTGGTGGCCATGAGGATGTTGTTTCAGGCCTGTTGCAGCAAAACACATAAGAAGGAAACGTATGTGTAAGGTCATGTATTCTTAAACTATACCTTATGTAGAACTTGGAATCTAAATTGGCCCACTTATAAAATGTGCACTTTTAAGTATACTTAAGTGTAACAGTAGTAAACAACTGTTGAGTAAAGTTATTGTGTAATGAGTACACAACAACTTTACAACTTTACTGTGCTGCAAGTATACAAAACTGTGGGTTAGGGTTAGTTTATATTGCTTAAATCTAGCTGTGAATAAAAACAACGTAAGTCATGCTCTGTCATATGGGTATTGATAGCACACTGTGACACACCTGTCCTGACTGTGAGCTCAAAGGTCTTTGGTGTATTGAAGCTTTTAATCTCAGTCAGCTCGCCTGCAGTGAGGTTAAACATAAATGCCTGCTGCTGATAGTAAACAACAGGGGGCACTAGAGTGTCAGCTGTCAAAGCGACCCCATTCTAGGTAACCCACCCTGTGTTATCAACCCAACCTGCTGGACCATAGCTAAAGGACAGCAAAGACCCCATGTTGTCACAAAAGACTATTACAGTTTGTATAGTTTAGTTTACTTGCATTGTACTGTTTTATGTTTTGTGCTTGTCTGTGACAAGTAAACAAGACACCTTTTCCTTTGAGTGTTTTGTAATATGAAAGCAATGCTAGTAGTTGTTAAAATGTTAAAATTAGAGAACCATTTAACCTGACCTAAAGGAAACAAGTTTGCCATGGTCTTGTAACCTCCAACATAAACCAATAAAGCTCATAAATGTAGTCAGTATCCTAACTGCTTGTTTGTGGATAATGTCCAATGTCTTATCATATGATCTAGAATGATGTGTGAGTAATGTTTCGTGATATTATTGTGTTATGATTTTAAAGTGTATGTGTAATTTTATATGCCACTGAAAATGGCATTATTAGAAAAAAAACAGATAGACGGATAAAACACTACAAAATAACTATAGTACCCAAAATATAGGCCAATCCAAAATCCAGTATATCAGTAAAGACAGTTTTCTGAGAACAGCAGCAACTTCATGCTTAGCTTCTGTTAATCCTTTGTAAAGACGGTTTCATTAAGCCCAGTGACCATCCCAAGCTTCTTTGCAATGGACCACAGTTGCTTGGCAACTGAGATACAGAATGATTTGACAGCACTGAAATGCTCCACTCCTAAAATCAAGGATGGAGCGAATGCAACTTTAAACTGGAGACACCATACATCTGAAGAGTTTAGAGAGGAGACCGGTACAGTAAATCAGGCTTTAAAAGAGACTTTTACAACCAGACAAGAAACATCAACACAAATCTATCTAGAGTCTATGTTGTAAAGTTATTATAAATTGCAGTCCCAATTTTTATGTCTCTTGAGAGCTCAAACTTTACCTTATTGGGATTCAGAGAGAGAGAGAGATTAAGAGAGGTCAGTGTTGATGATAGGAAAAGTGCCGGTAAACTAACGGGTGTGTAGCTGACAGTCATACAGAGTCTGTGTGGAATGTGATGTGCTAGAGGCTCAGAGATAGTTATATTGCATAGTGTGCTGTGGCCCATGTCCAACCTGTGAACATTACAATAAGTGAACAGGTTTTTGTATTTGGTGGGTCTTAACTGATTACAGCTATGCAGATCTTTGTTTTTACAACATTTGTAAGTTCTTAACATTAGTCTCTTTTGATTAGCCCTTTAAATTCAACTTTTAAGTGGGTATTAAATAACAAAGGGAAAACTAGGCCTTTTTAATATTAACTGCATGACATCAAACAATAAATATTAATGGTCCAAGCTGATAAACTTTAATAATTGTGACCCCGTCACCATTTTACATATAGTTTTTATTACTATTTACATAAACCCAATACTAATTATATGTGCACGCTCTCAGCCCCAAACTTTTAACCAGCAAACTATCATTACAGTGGTCTGATTAAAGTAATGCTTGGCTATCTTTGTTAGTATACATATCTTTTGGGACTGCTAATAAGCAAAGTGAAATTTGTATATGTGTGTTTTAATCTGTTGGTGTGGCCATAACTTGCTACTTGGTCGCAGGTATATGTGGATAGTAGATTTAAGGATATTTAATTTGAAAGAACATTGATTGGACAAGAATCTGGGTGAGTCTTCAATATTTTTAATTTTCTCCAAAATTTCATAAATAAATAAAAATAAATTACATACCAAAAGTGTTGTAGTAGGTTAGGAGTAGATAAGTATAAAATTGGCCTCAAAAGTATGAACACGTGGACTAAAAGTCACACAACACAAATTTTAATTAGCAAGGGGTTACAAGCGGTCTTTAAAATGAAGCTTTGTTGATCTGTTAAAACGTTCCTCTCTGCTATTATGTCTTTAACCTGTGTTTAGAAAAGAAGTCATGCAGTTAGTTAGCATGTTAGTTGAGTCCATATGTTGTATAGCCCAGTTGCAGCTCTAGACATTTAAAAGGCTTTGTGTGTGTGCTAGTCTAGGGTTAGAATGTCACACCTTTCCCACACTGTTTGCAGTAGAAAAATTCCAGACCTGGCTGAGGTTTATCTTATGTGCATATACAAAAGTCCAGCTTGCTCTTTCGAAACATAACCAACAAAAGTTCTGGCTTAGGCATAAATATAACACATTCCTCTGATCGATATCAAAGCATATCTTTTCCTGTAGCTACACAGTATACATGAACATATCAGTGAGTCCATATTTCACCACTTGTGTGGTCCTCCAACACTTACCGCATATATTGACAGACAGTAAAGAATATAAAATATGCTGCCTATACACACAATATGCAAAATATACCTTGTATATATAATGTGTACATATTACAGTACTGTCAACTGTACTCAACTTTTAAGACTTAAAATTAAAGTATTTTAAGGGTCCCCACTCGTACTGTTTAACCTTCAAATTTTCTAGAGCTTGCTATAACTAAAAAAATGTATATTAGATATAAAAATAACCTAACAATTTTTTACTGTTTTACATTATTTTAACTTGTTTTGTCTTATTTTAAGTCAACTTGAGGCTGCTTGGAAGATAGTTGAGGCCCCTTTAGTGGATGAAAAACACTGTAGTACACAAAATTTAAATACTTAACAGATCATAGGTATGGCAATTGCTGATGTTTTCAGGGTGCTACAATATCAAACATTTTTTTTAAATTATAGAACAGGGAACATGCACAACGCTATACCGTTTTTGTCTGTAAAAGTATATAAGAAAAACATTTGGAGTATAGTGTATCTATTATAAAACTAAATTTCCAGCCCATCTCTGCTCTCTATTCCTATCTGTCTCTGTCAGTATGATAAATAGACCAATTACTCTGGTAGAACTGCTCAGCAGCAGCAGGGAATTCCACTGTTGTGAATCACATCCACACAGAAGGTTCCAGCAACATTTAATCTCTCCATCTCTTCTGTCTCAGTGTACATATAAACAACATTAGGGTCCACCACATGTGGGTAGAAACTGAGTCATCCTTCTGTAACAATACACTGAAAATTCAGCTTTGTTTCTTAAGAATCTACCACAATTTCATAAAGTGTCTGTGGTACTTGGAACTTTTTATGATAACACAGGAATAAGGAATTAAACTCACACTATAAAATTGTATTTATAAGTGGCTGCTATTGGATTTTGCCATTTAAAGGATAAGTTGTTTTTTGTCATTTAGTTTGCTGCCGCAAGAACACACTTTACCTTTAATGTTATTAGATATGCCATAAAACACAGAACAGTGACACTACTTCTCAGACCTGCTCAACTTATGATAACCTGTTTTAAAATAAATGCATAATAAAAGCGTTTATGTAAAAAATTGGAAAGTACCGTCTTGCAGAATGTAACTCGAACACTGCTGTACTTAAAAATTAAATGAAACAAAACATGAACATACCAATGTAACCATACCAATGTTAACATTATACAAAATTATATTGTGTGTGTGTATTATACTGTGTGTGTGTGTGTGTGTGTGGCTAGGCCCCAAAAGACACTAGATGTTTAATCATTTATCCACCAAGTCCTAGTTGGTACAAAGAAAGAGTGTGTGTTTAAGAGAGAGACAGATTTATAATGTTTTTTTGGTTTTACTACAGTCCTAGTAGACACTGACCCTCACACAAGATCTCCAGACCCAAATCATACCTCTTACTCTATTTGTCTTATACTTATCTTCTACTTTACCACACTGGAGACTCAGTTAGCACATGTTACACAGACAAATCTCTACAGCACACATCCCACCTCACTTTTAAACAAACAAATCCTTTTCTTTAAAGTACAGGTTAAAATATGACAGATCTATCACACTAATGTATGAGTAGTTACATGTACTGTATACCAATCAAAGAACTGAAACATTGTGCTGTTTTGTTTTTATTGTAGTTATGAAAACCTTACCAGGGAGTCAGGGTGTCCTATCAGACTGTAAAAACAGACCTCTGTTCTCATATAAGTCCTCATAAACATAAGACTATCCTCACATGTTTTGAGTTAAGCAAACTAAGCTATTCTCCATGAATTTAGCAATAGCCTACCCCTCAAACAAACATCATTTGGCTTTATTTTCTTTAACATATGAGTGAGGTAAATATTATGCATTTAAATAAGACTGGATATGAGAAAGGGATGAAAATATATTGAATGATCATGAAGACATTTGGTTTTTAATGAAACAGGAGCATGTTTGCGTGTACTGTGGGTTAAAATGACTTCCTGCTAGTTCTGCCACTTAGCCAAGAGCAACACCCAAGGTTCCAGATGGTTAACAATATTCCAAACATCCGGGGCTGTATTCTCTACTTTCAGCTGAGCCATGTGTATATACTGAAGAGTATTCACACACACACAGGTCTGTTTTGCTGTACTAGTAAGAACATCGCATTGGCTTTTGTTGTTTTTAAAAGAGGCAAATGATATTTTCTATCCTCTAAGCCTAACAAAACATGTTGACATTGTTGGATTTTGAACATGACTGGGGTAATTTATCAGCCATTGTTCTTAGTGAAGACCATCTAATATGTCCTAATAAGTCATTTTGACATTTTACAATATTTGTGACAACATTTTTAGAAAGTTGGCCTTTATCTTTATTATTCACTTACTTTTAGTATTCCTTTATGAATAAATAGAAGTTTTTCCTGGCTGTCATTTTAACTGATAACTGTGTTTCCTGTTTTACTGGCAATGTCAATCCAAACCTAGGTGTTTTGCATTTTTAATATAGTAAAGATACTTCTTATTATAAATCATTTTTCCAAATGACAATTTTCTTTGAGGTCCCCGAAAGGAGGTCACATTTAACTTCTAAGGATACATGAAACTAAATGATGACATATCTATTGTTTTTAAATAAAGCTAATTACTCAAGACTATCCCTAAATCTGTAAGACATTATTTTCGGTGTAACCAACCATATTAATTTACTTTACTGATGTCCCCATACTACAGCTAAATAAATTCACACACAGACACACACTTATACATTCATAGAAAAACATGACGTAGTTATGGTGTAAAGGAACAGCTGTAGTCTGAAATATGAAGGAAAAAGATGCCTGGTGTGAGTATTAGTCAGAGTGGCTGAGCCAATTTCTCCTTCATGAGAATATTCTCTCTTTCTCTCTCTCTCTCTCTCTCACTACATACTCTTACTTGGATAGAGTGAAAGAATTGAAGACTGACTATGTTTTCTTAGGAAGAAGTGGAAAAATAATACATGGAAGAAATTTAGTTCTGATTTTAACAAAGACCTTTGTGCCTCACAGCTGTTCATACTTATACTAGAACAAACAGACACACACACCAGATCAAGTCACTCTAAACAGTGTAACAGGGTATGATGTGTGCTGGAGTTGCTCTCACATTGTTTACATCTATTCAAGGGCCTTACCACACCTCCACCCCCACCCCACCCTCTCTATTTTCCTTACAAAAGAAAAAATACTGAGGCCTGCAATCCAAATTCTTCTAAAAATGCACACGAACTCATAATCACACAATTTTATCAAATTTTCCAGTAAAAATATTTTAAAATGTTGCTGGTTAAAATTTGCCTATGTTTAAGAAAACATTCTGAGAAGAAATATTGGTATCCTTATTTGATTCAGAAGTAAACACAGATGTATTTGTGACATCCACTGGGCCTGCCATACAAGGAACTGCAAATACAACACAGACATTTTAAGAAATATCTTAGCATTCATGCCCCTATTTAACAAAGTACTAATGCATTAATATTGAAAGCTGTCATTTCTACTTCATCTGACCACAGCTGTAGCTATTCAAATGGAACCTTCCACAAGAATGAGCACTGGTCTACAGTCATCAAAATGCTCTGGGGACTCCTGGGGTATTCCTCTTAAATATTTAACCCCCTCTTGGCCATTTCTCAATCTCTCTTCTTTCTCTCTCTGAAGCATCTTTTCCATCCCATCCCCCATGATTTCCTCCACTTTCATCCCCCCATCTTTGCCGGCACTACCCCTAACATCCTCACTGCTACAGACATACATACACCTCACCCAAAACCTTTTTTATACATTTAGTGCATAAACTGAAGACTTAAGATGCTTAATGTTCCTCACAGTTAACAAACACATCCTCTGGTACTTCACAAGCAATTAAAATCCTCCCTAGAGCAAAACAACATTGATTTAGACTGACAAACATGCATCAGTGTTGGGCAAGCCTTAGTCAGATAGAACAAACACACCCATCTACACACTGTGAAAACACTGCACACATCTTACAATAATCTAAAGCAGGTGTCCAGCAGGGAAACACTAGTAAACATGCATACTGTTTATACATATTACAGAAGTCCAGTTTTGTTCTAAAAATGAATAATGAAGATGAAGCTATAACAGGTTTGCCTGCCTTACTGAAGCATCTTTATTCTCTATAGTCTCTATGCATCACACATACACACAAATCTCAGTCTAGTCTTTCTGTCAATAAAAAACTGATAGAAAGATTGGTTACCTTCTTTGTGTGTATATGCTAAATGCCACAAGAGCAGTAGGTAATAGTAGCACACATACACTCCTTGTTCTGACACTCTGGCACCCACACACATACACGCACACACACTCACTGCCTGCTACACCACCCCAGCTGACAGCTTTCCTTTGGCTCCACCCATCAACTAGTGGAATCGCTCAGAAAGCCAGCTGAAACCCACTTTCCCTCTCTCCCAAACACTCAAAAAGATATTGTTTAAAAGAAGAAAGTTAATGTATTTACCTGCTGCCACTCCAGTCAGACCATTTCCATTAAATCTTGCTTTCATAGGCACCATCAGTGTTTGGCAT